>RJWM01004273.1:0-103309 GCA_004363535.1 Dasyprocta punctata | reverse complement strand
AAATTATAATCTTTTAGGCAGTAGTATATTTCAACAAACTAGTGTTGTCATCATAGCTAGCACATCATGTATACTAACTGAATAGCAACTTAAAATGTTAAGGTCATATCAAGTGAGAAAAGTAGGTCATATGACTTGGTTTGGATCACAAAACATTAAAATGCAGGTACTATGTAGAAAATCAAGTATTTTCTTTATACTTGCTAGTCTGACCTTTTATTATTATTATTATTTTTGTCTGAAGAAGTCATAAGGAAGACCAAACTAATGAACTTGTTTCTCAAAGAAAAAGAAATCTCAAATCAAATCCAAATTATGTAAATTTTGGTACAAAGTTATATTCTACAATTCCATTGTTTCCAACTGAATTGATACCAAGTAGGATTCTTTCACCTTTAATCATTATCTATTACTTTCAGGAACAGATGACAACAGAAGCACCCACTTTCCAATAGAACTGGATACCCCTTACAGTTAAAAATTGAAATAGAGAGGGAAAGAGGCAACCACATCCTTCTGCCCATAGAGCTCCTGCTTACTGAGTTCCCTAGACTGAAAGATAAACCTATGGGGTTCAGTCCTCCTACAACAGCAGAACAAATGAAGAGGACAGGGACAGACAGAGTGAGTCATGAATTACTTAATGCATAAAGTGTCAATCACAGATGTCTGTGCACCAGACTCTGAGGTAGACAGTAAAGAAATTAATAAGAACAGACGTGAAATATGCCCTTTTGGAGTTCACAAGCCAGTAGGAGTGGTTAACCAAACAAATTATGAGTATAAAATTTCAACTCTGGACAAGCACTATGAGAAGAATGCAAGGTCAATCAGTTCAGGGTTTCCAAACAATTGTATTCTGAGTGTTAATCCTGTAGGTGAGAATTACACCATCCCGCCCCTCTCAGCACACAACTGAGATCTTAGACAGCCTGTTTTTATGGAGGCTTTGTGGCTAAATTGATACATCACCACCAAGTGTGGTTTTTTCTAGGAATTGAAGGTTGGTCTAACGTTTGGAAATCATTATGGTTTACAAGACCTAAGACAAAAAAATCACAGAATCATATCAATCCATGCAAAGGAAATAGTTGACAAAATTCAATACATATCAAAGATATGAATGTCTTTGAATTGATACTTTTTGTGGTTTGATCAGTTTCCTAAGTATGAAAGTTTATGTCCTCTGCCAAATTTGAAAAGTTTGTAGCTATTACTTGTTTGAATATTTTTCAGCTTTATTCTCATTTATTCCTCATTTCCTCTCCCTTGCCAACACCAGTGATACGTGTTAGCTTCTCTGTTATAATCTCACAGATTTCTGACTCTATTCTTTTTTTTTTTCCAGTCAATTTTCTCTCTTTTTCCACATTGGATAAATTTTGCATTGTTGAATCTTTCAGGGCACTGATCTTCTTGTCTCCTGCATACCACTGTTTGGCCTCTTCACTGAAATTCGCGTTGTTGTATATTTTTTGCTCTAAAATTTCCCTTCGGTTCTTCTTTATATGTTTTTTTTTGTTTGCTGAAGTTTTCTAGTGTTTCATGTGTTTCAAGCATATTCGTAAGTGTTCATATGTGTATTTTTATCATGTCAATCATATGTTTCTATTATCTTAACGTTGACATTTATTGATTGTCCTTTTTACATTCACTTGAAATCATCCTGGTTCTTGTTATGATGATAATTTTTTATTCAGACCTGGACACTTTTATGAGACTCTGCATTTAATTTGCCATCTATTTTAACTGGCTTCCTCTCATTAAGCTCTGAAAAAGGTAAGAAGGGCACTTTCCTGTGACAACTAAGGTGGTGGTAGAAGTCTAAATTCTCCATTCAGCCTTGGAGGACTCTAAGAATGGATGGGAAGTCCTTGTTATTCTTTGGTTGGGTGGAAGTTTCTGCTCCATAAGCAGCCTCCACTGACCCGAGGGTGAGGACGGTCTCGTTATTACTGGGAGGTGCTGAGCATGCACTGGGCCTCCTCTGATCCCTCGCCAGAAGGTGCGGGGAAGCAGCAATGCACAGTGATGGGTGGAAATTCAGGTTCACCCTTCGATAGTCATCGGCCTCGCGGCGGGTGAATGGCGGAACTGGTGACTTGCTGGAGTAGTGCTGGGGTGAAAGTCTCACCTCACTACTTGGCCTTGGTGGATACTCTGGTGGGGACCTGGGAAGGACTCAGTACAGCTTAACCAATGTGGATGTTCAAGATCTCTCACTGACCTTGTTGGCAACTGTTTTCTCCACGGTGTTTGACTGAAGCAAAGAAGTTATTGTCTAAAAATTTTCTGCCTTGCTAACCTTTCCCTTTCCTTGTCATTTGGTTAGAAGTATGTTTTGTTGTGTTTTGTTTTGTTTTGCTTTGTTTTGTTTTTGGTATTGTTTTGTTTTTGTCTGGCTTATTGGCATTTTCAGATTGCTCTCTTCTTTTGTGCCAAATATCTGGTACTTGGCAAGAAAAGAAAAAGCAAGGAACTCGCTGTGCTTTGTTGTTTCTAGAGTTTCTAGTTTCCTGGCTGGTCTTCTGTCCACTTTTCAAGTCTTCTTTTACATAACGCCCAGTATTTTAATTGTACGTAGCAGAAAGAATAAAGCAGATAATTTTACTCAGTCTTCTTGGAAGCAGAAGTTAATTTTGATTAATGCATTTTTATTCAACTCATGCTATTTTCTTGAGTTCATTAATAAATGACTAAATATGTCAGAAACACAGACACACTCAAAATATACACCTAGAATCTTGACGCTTTTTACTTTAATCATTGCTGCTAGGGACAAAACCACCACCCATCTCTCACCTGAATTAGTGTGATAATCTTATGATTATTGCCTCCCTTGGAACTCCCTGTCTATGTTCAATGCATAATCCAGTGAGAGACACCCTGTTACAACTTTCGGCTTATCACTATTGAAAATCCTTCCAGGATGCCTATGATTTTCAAAAGAAAGCAAAATCCATACAGTGGTTCCCAAGGCATTATGCGTTATCCACATACCCATCTTTTTTACCTCGTTTTCTGCTATTGTCCTTCCCACTCTCACTGACATAGCTGTATTGTTTCTTTCACATCAAGTGCATCCCTGCCTCAGGACCCTTGCACTTGCTCGCTCCTTTCCCTAGGTATCCACCTGAATATCTCCTTTACAACCTTCAGATACTTGCTCAAGTGCTACCTTCTCAGGCCTTTCTAACTCCCATGTTTAACACTAAACCATCTGTCATAGCCTATGCACTCCACAGTAACATCCCTTTCTCATCCATCATAAAATTTATTCATTTATTTTGTTCATTTTCCACGTCTCTCCATTAAAATATAAATTCATGCTTATTTGGGCATAGTATGTTCTTTATTATTTTATTACTGTTTTGACAACATCAAGAACAGTAAATACTGCATTTATAGCAAGGGCTTCAACATATATCCACTGAATGAATAAATGACTTAAATACCCAGAGTTCATTGAGACAGAAATATTGCATGACATAGTAAGACTTCTAGCAACGTCAAGTCTAGTGACATAAGATGAACTGTACTACATGTTCCTTTTGAAGCATTTTTACATGGATTCATGTTTTAAAGTTACAGGAGGACATTTGTTAAAAAGTTTCTCTTCCTGTTTCCTTCTAACTTTCCCGTCACGGACTCATTACCAACTACATGGTTTTCACAATAATCTTCAGAATTTTAAAAAATGGAATCTGATCAGTCCAGTGAATGAGCATCAGGTCTTGTCTTTACACAGTTCTTATAATATCACGACTATCTTGGAGGCTGAGGCAGGAGAACCACAAGTTCAAGCCCAGCCTGGGCAACTCAGTGTCTTCAGAAAAGAAAATACTTTTCAGAAAGTCTGAGGATGTAGTTCAGTGCAAAGGCTTTGAATTTTGTTCCCAGTATCAGCACAGAGTAGAAAGAGTCTCTAACAAGCTGCCACATAGATCAGTAGTCATGGACCCTTGTTCATAATTCAACAGTTACCTGGTCATCTCTGCTAGACAAAATTTCCTAGGATGATTTTTTCAACAGCAGCAAGCAGACAAGACAGATTGTTAAAGGGGAGTAGATTCTGCTGTAACATGCTAAACAATTCGGGAGAACTGTAGAAAGTTTTAAGGATTTAAAAATTGTGATGATTGATGAACCGTGTCAATTTTGTGTAAGAAACACCCAACTGAATTGGCTCAGCATAGCTCTGGGTGTGGCAGAGGATGATCACCAGAATGCTATAAGGGGGAAATTAGGAAGTTAGGCTGGCTCCTGTGTCTTTGGAGGAGCTCCAGTCTTCTCCTTCACCTTGGGTGTTGTCTCCTGACTTTGGGCACAGACTCTTCAGCCTCTAGCACCAACCCTTCAGCCTTCTGACACAGACTCCTTGGTCTCCTGATATGGCCCGGGAGGGACTTTGCCCCTTAAGAAGTTAAGTATCTACACAATAGGTATCTAATAGTTTGATTTCACTCAGCATCTACTTTTTTTTGGGGGAGTGGGTACCAGAAATCCAACTCAGTACTTGTGCTTGCCAGGTAGGCGCTGTGCTGCTGAGCTATATCCCAAGCCCTTGGCTTCTACTTTTGAAATGAAAGTGAATTTCATTACAGAACAAGCAGAAGGACTTTTCTCTAGGGTTTGACATGTCAGAAAAGTGAGAAAGTCCTTTGCTTTGAAGCATACCCCAGAGGGAACCTGTAAGACCCCCTTGAGAGTTCTTGCAGGTGGGGGATTCTGTGTCTCAGATATTATGGCTCCACTGCAGTACCTTTTTGAGCTCCCTTGGAAGTTTATGAAAACTCAGGGGAAAATGTCAGACCGGCTGCTGCCCAGCTTGACAGGTAAGGGACATAGTTCACAACTGGAATGGATTTGAGAGTTTTGGTAAAACTTCTGTTTTGGTGCCATTCACAGAAAAAGGTTCCCAGCATACCATATATAATCACGCTACTTATCTAATCTGTCATTTTTTATGTCACTTGGTAAATCCGTCCTAAAGTTCAGCAGCAAGAAACTTTCAAAATACAACAAAAATGCTGAGAAAAACAACACTAAGCATATTTTCTTCACCAGAAAATTTCTATTGCATCCACCAGCTGTTTGTAATTATGTTGCCTGGTGATCTTTCCCCCGTATCTGCAGATAAATGAAAAATAAAAATAAACAATGATAAAATTACTAAAGCCCAAAGAAACAGGAAACGATTTAATATAGGTGATATTTAATTTTGAACAAGTGGGGTCAATTTCAAACTTCACCAGAGCATTTTGCTTTCCTTGGATTTGTTTCTCTTTTCCTTATGGGACACTAAGAGATTCTCCTGGAAGCCTCTATTTACTTTTCATTGTGTACCTCCAAAAGTAGAGTGAAACTGTTTGCCTTTTGTTAGTGACATGTAAGCAGGTACTATTAGGCAAAATGCACATAGAAATAGTTAAATTTTCTCTCTTCTTCTACTTCAAGGAACATTCTTTTCTAATTGACTAAGCTTTTAATTCTCATGATTAGAGTATGACATTACCTAAATTGAAAGGAAGTAGATTAAATAGCAGCATATCTGAACTAGATGAATTATCTGCTGATGAGAATAGAATGACAAGCAATTACCATGCTTTTTTTAATCTTTATTTGCCCAATTATCTTTACTTGTTTAATTATTTTAGATAGAAAATGAGGCCAATAAAATTTTCAAGACAGAAATTTGCATCATTTTAGTGCAGCTAATGATAAATATCAGCCAAGTAAAATAACCAGGAAGCAATGTCTACATCTAAAAAGTCAGTTTTATAATATCATTTTGCCAATATTAAATGTACTTACTGTCAGAGGCATTTTGACCATGGTGAATCTGGGGCAATCATTAATCAAAACGCATGAAAGGGCTCATGCCCCATATTTTTGCTTTCCCCATTCATTCTGCCTGTAATAATACCTTAGAGCTATAAATTTCTAAGAAATGAAAGGCCAAGTTTCCCAGCCACCAACATTGGAGAAGAATCCAGCTCTGTGAATTGCCGCTAGTGAAAGACTTGAGGTGTCCTGGACATATCACAGCGTTGCCCAAAAGGTGGATCTGGACTGAACCCAGAGCTTCTTGAAGTCATTGCTGTGACTCCTTTTTCATCATAACTCTAGTGACTAGAACTGTGCCTGCTACACTATAGGCAGATAATTAGGTTTTGGCAACAATAAATACATGTAGAAATTAATTTCTTTTCATTGCACATTGAAATATTCAGTTTTCTCTTCTGCTGTCTTCCAGAAAAGAAAGGTTTATTTTACATAAACACTCCAGTATAAAACTGGAGTTTGGAAACCGAAGCAATGTTAAGCAAGCACATGCTATGGTTTATTTATATGGGAGATCCTGTTCATATGGGCGGTGCTCCTATGTAGACTGGATGGTCTAAATGCTGGCCTTTCCATGTAGTACATAGCAAATACATGATTTTGCATAAAATACTAGCATCTTTCACTTATGAATTGTTTTATAATATTCCAGTACAGGAAAGTTTATACTTCATTTGTGTCAAATTAATTCTGGCATCATGTCCTAATTTGTCAGATTTGCTTGAGACTCAATTATGAGTGTTTTAAGAGGCCTCTCCACCTCTTTGGAAGTAGTCTTTCTTGTTGACCAGAAAATGAGCCCTGTCATTATATCTGCTATGTTTTGTTGTTGATCTAGGCCTCACTGGAGTCCTCTCCAAGGTTCTGTTGCATACGTCTTTGATGAAGTTCCCAAATCATCTGTGCTTAAAGGCCTTGATGGACATTTCACAACCACCGTGCAAAGTGAGATACCAAGTGTAGATGGGGGGAACACAGTTCCCCCTGTCAGATACCCACTGATATCCCCTATCTGCCCAAGGTTGAAAAATGAAATGTGTTTGCTCTTTTGTCTCTCCCATCTCACCCTTTCACTTTTCTGTCAAGAGTTACTTCTTCAGCTCTCAGCATTAATTTCTTTGTTCTTTGCCACGTATAATTCAACTCCCAAACAATTGAAGACAAGGAGATGTTTCAGGATAAGGTTAGGGGTTTAGGAAGGACTCAAAATATTTATTTTCAACTTTGAGAACCTAATGCTATAAGCAAGCCCTAGAGAAAAAGGAATCCAAGCTCAGGAGAGAAGTACTTGAGTGTATTTTGGGATAAGGAGTAGAAATAACCTTCAACACTACTATAGTAGCAACAGCCAAATGCTTGTATTTTAATGAATTATGTAAGCATAAAATTTTTGTTACTGTTGAGACTTCAGCTGGAAAGCATTTCTGCTTTAGGGTTTCAACAACGGAGTCCCACTGGCCATAAAGAAGATTTCACTGCAGCATGGCCTTCCTGGGGATTTCTCCATGCCTCAGCCTAACCCTTCCCTCAAAGGGACAGCCTGGATGCTGACTCATGCTACTGGTACCAAGGATTCTAGTTAAGAAGGCAAAATGTTCACCAATTAATTTTAAATCGGAAATAAAAGTGGCAACTGGACCAGTTACTTATTTGAACAAACCAATAAATTCACTCCCTATAGACTATTTTCATAAGAGATAAAAAGAGGATATCATTTGATGACCACGAGGTTAGATCAAAGATAATCCAGTGGATTTCTTAGCCTTACACATTTAGAAAGTGGGAAGGGCAACCTAGCACCTGGACCTATGTCAGGAAATTAAACTGCCACTGTCCACAAACTGCACCCCGCACTGCTTTAGTCTTTAGTGCTGATGTATCTCCTTTTTGTGTTTTACAATTACAGTCTTCATCCATCTAAAACTCATTTTTCTGTACCATGGGAGGGAGGCAGGCATCGAGTTATGCTTTGTTTTGTTTTGTTCTTTCTCTGTATGGCTAAGCAATTATGTCAATACCACTTATTTTACTACTTGTAATGTCACTATTGATCTGCAGCACCACCCCATGAACCAGCGCTACTCTAGGTCTCCTCTAGCCTCTCTCTGCCCTCTGCCAATACAGGGGTGTCCTCATATATCAAAGGAGAAGGCCCTGTCTCCCTGACTTTGTTCTTTTCCTTTAAGTCATTTTGGCTGCTCTTGGCTCTCTGTCCTTCCACATAAGTTTAAGAATTCATCTTTCAGCTTCCATGAAAGAGCCTCTTGGGATTTAAATTGGAATTACTTTGGGCCTATACACAAAAGTGGGAAGAAACAATATCATTATAATATTGAGTCTTGGTGTCTATAAGCGTAATACTTCTCACTATTTATTTAAATCAACTTGACTGTTTTTTATAAAGTTTGCACATCTTTGCTCGATTGTCATTATGGCAACATTTGTTTATGTATGTTACAAATGGTAACTATTTTAAATTGTACTCTTGCAAAAAATGCAATTTCCTTTATACATGGATTTTTGCATTTGTCATCCTTATACAGTCTTTAATTTTAATATTTCTGTAATTTCTTTGGAATGTTTGAATAGACTATAAAGTTATCTGAGCAGTTATACTTTTATTTCCTCAATTTTTTTTTATCGTTCTGACCAAAAACATAAAGAATCATGTCGAATAGAAGCAATGGTAATACACATCTCCCTCTTGCTGTTGATTTCATGTTCACGTTTTTAATATTTCACATTTATGTATAATGTGTGCAGTAGGTTTTGTTTTGTTTGTGATTTTGTAGTTTTGGGAGTAACTTTTTGCTCTTAAGAAAGCTATTTTTTAAGACTTAGTTTCCTTAAAAAGTTTGTTTTGTGTTTGATGAATAAATGTTTACTTTTCTTAATTGCATTTTTCATCACTTCAGAGCTTTAGTGTGGTTAATCATTGGATTCTTCTAGAATGCAAATTTTAGGCTAGTTTTGCTAATTTTTTTTTTAGACCTTTTAAGTCTGTATTGAGTGGATCGGCTCTATGTTCCATATCTTCTTATGTCATTGTTTTCAGTTGTTTTTGTTATCAAGATTATCATATCTTCATAAAACAAATAAGGAAGAATTTGTTCTTCTCTGGTTAAAGAGTTTTCAGGACTCTCTATGTCCACTTATCCCTTTGCTTTTTTGCATGTACTGATCTTTCTTTATTGAAATACAAATAAATGCATATTGCATTCTTATTTCCCCACCCTTGTCATTCTTGCATAAAATCAGCCTTTTATTATACAGTATTTTGCACTGTGCTTTTCTTAAATGTTTAGTCTACATCCTAGAGACATTTTCTTGTTAGTATGTAGTGTGATCTCCTTCTTTAAGTTGTACAACATTTCATGTAATAGCTATTAACCAGATTCCAATTGTTTGCAGACTTTTGCTGTAGCAAATAAAGCTGCAATGTATACTGTGTTGAAATATTTTGCATGTGTACTAATGCATATGTAGAATGAATTCTTCAAAATCAAAGCAGTATGTCAAAGTGTAAATAAAGTTTTATAAATATGCCAAATTGCTCTCCATGTATGTACGGTAGTGCCCTTTTCACCAGCAGGACCTCTTTCTGTGAGCAAGATTTTTAAACCATAGAGTCAATATTTTTCATGGTTTTCAGTTTTGTGTTTCTTCTTGATTTACTTTTGACAATTTTCTAGGAAAAAGTGTTATTTCAGGAGCTTATCCATTTTATCTTTCATCCATTTCTATATGCAGTTGTTAATAATTTTCTTTCTTAATCTTAATCAAAGCTTATCTTTGATTCTCATCTTCAATATTTATGGATAGTGTCTATTTTCAATTCATCTGCCTAGCCAAGATTTCTCAACCTTGATATCTTGGGTCATCTGATTGTTGGTCGTGGTGGATTCCTGTGAACTATAGAATGGTTAGCAGCATTCCTGCCCCTATGTACTAGGTGACACTAATGCTTCTACCACATATTTTGTCTACAGGCACAAAATATCTCCAAACATTGTTAATTTTCCCCTGGGAAAGAGAGATGAGGGATGTATGTGTGCTGGCGGTGTGATGAGAGACTGCCCTGGTTTCCAACCAATGAGCTAGAAGTTTGGCAGCAGGATAAGTGTTCTTGAAGTGTTAACTTTAGCGCTGTTAATCATGTCTTTCTATTTAATTAGTTAATACTTTTTGCATATTTTTATATGCTGGACTTTTGGTGCTCATTTCCTAACATTTAATGATTGACATTCAATGCATCTATTAAAGTCTACCCATTTCCCAAGAGTCATTTAACTGTGATCTACAAGTAAATGGTATCGCACTTTGGTTTTAAATTTCATTTTTAATTTATGGGTTAGTTAGAAAAATGTTTTCATAGTTCCAAAACTAATGGGTTCTTGCTTACTTTAAAAAATTGATTTCTAATTTAATTGTGAAGAACTATGTCCACATGGTTCTGACTCTTTTATGAATATTGAGTCTAATTTATGATTTAGATCATGGTCAATAATATTCATAAATGTCCAATGTATTCTTCAAAAAAGTACCCACTTGTTTAATAGTCTATTATCTCAAGTCTTTTCAAATGTTTTTGTATCATGCCATACTAGGCTAAATGATGAGGCTCTTTGTGGTCACATGACCTGATCTGTGAGGCTGAGGACCCTCAGCCCACTTTAATCTATCCCTGTGTTAAGGTAATTAAAATTTGAACTGACTTTTAACACTGCAACAGTATAGCAGGTTGTAAGCTTTGCACTGAGTCAAACTGAGTCATTAATCGTACTTTCTGAATATTCTAAACACTTATTAATGTCCATTAATCTAGTAATTATAGGTCTTGGATCCTTAATTCAGCAAGAGTAAAGTATACAGGATGAGGAAGATGGATGGATAATTTTCCCAAGCATTTTCTGTTTGTTTTCCTCTCTTAGACAGTCTTGGTATTGGCTTCATTGTTTAACTAGTAACAAGATGAACTGAATGGCTCTGGGTGTAACATCAGATGTGAAACGCTTAGCAGAGGGAGGGAAACTGTTTGTTTCATTGGTTCTGTTTATCATATTCCTAAACTTATTTTGTCCTTTCTTGATTTCTTTTCTTCATCTGGGGAAAGATTCAGTTTCCCATGAAGCACATGACTGAATGAAGTCGTGAAGTAGAATCATAAACAAAATCAGGGTGTTCTTATCCATAGAAAGCAAGAAAGGCTTTCTGCAGATTTGGCCAGTACACTAGAAGACTGACTAGTGCAGACAGAGTAAGGCATACAGAAATATCTGTGGGAACAATGTCTTAGGGGGTCATCTTGAAAAAACCAGCTCCTCGCATTTTATATAACGCTTACTTTCACATTTTATCGCCCCCTTTGCTTCTTATCATAGCTCTATAAGGTAGATTAAAAAGATACTATTCTTGATAAGTTAGCTACAAATTATAGACTCTTGATCACTTTATTAAAACAAAACACAAAAAAGTTGTAGCCATAAGCTTTAACTTTTTTCACTATGCCAACAAGAGAAAAATGCCAATGAGTCTTTTCTGGGATGACCTACTATTCTTCTAAGTATTTATATTCTTTAAAAACACTGAAGCACCATTTATAGTAGTACTACCAGGTAAAGTAAGATAACCAACCAGAATTGCAGATTTCCCTGGGTTATTTTTGCAAAGCATGGCAAGAGTCTTTACCGTCTTCAAAGTCTTAGAAAAATCTTTTCTTCCAATGACACTTCCAGGCACAAATTTATATTCACAGGGAGCAGAGCAGGCTGGTAACAGTTATGAATATTCACACAGCTCTCCTTGTTGCACAGGAAACAAGACTGATAGTCTTGCGAATATTCTCAATTTAATGCCTTATCAAATCAGACTGTTTGAATTTGTTTTATGATGCAGCAAGCTCTCTCTATCTTATAATTTCAGGAGAGAGGACATCTCTTCATCTCTTTTAGATTCCTTTTGTTAATTGTGAAGACTTTCATTTTCTTTATGGCCACACTGGGGAACTCCATTACTTAGCATAAAAAGTGAAAAACAGGCCCAAGACTTCATTTTTATTTGCAGAAATGGCATACAGCGTGAATAAGATCTGACTCATTAATACTGGAAGAAGGGGCATAGAGCATTAATCTTCCACATTCTGATTTTGCAAATGAGGGATGTGCTATTGTCACAAAAGTGGCAACATTGACACGAACACATAAAATAGCCATCAACAAACACAGGAAAGTATTTCTTTCGAGGATATGCAAGGTTTAGAACCTGGGGGGTGGCAGCCCATGACGCTCCTAACAAAGCAGCAAGTTTCCCTAAGGGTCCCACAAGATGCTGTGGCTCTTGTGCTTTCTCTGTAGTTAACCTATACATAGCGTTGAACTCTGCAGGCCATACAATTGCACATCG
Organism: Dasyprocta punctata; assembly: GCA_004363535.1. Lineage (NCBI taxonomy): Eukaryota > Metazoa > Chordata > Mammalia > Rodentia > Dasyproctidae > Dasyprocta > Dasyprocta punctata. Next base: position 91,063 of record RJWM01004273.1, on the reverse strand, counting down.
TTGTTTGAATCTTGTCTTCCAGGGTCTGCTGACATTGGATGAATTAGGTAGAAATGATAGCAAGTTGATAATTAAATATCCAGTAAGTGATATTGTCTTCAGTAATTTGATGGTAAAATTTAGAGAGTGAATAAAGTCTAAGTAATCAAAGACTAATCCTTGAACTTTTAGAAACAGATTAATATTTACTTAAAATATCTGTAAATGTCTTACTGATATTTTCTTCTAAGAGATCTCCTGGAAGTGCAATGTTTTATTCTTTGGATTTCTTCTGAACATGTAAAATATATTATTAATTGTTTACAAATTTAATTTTCATTGTTATGTATACTATATTCTAAAAGTTAATGGAAAGAAAATAATTTTATGCATCTGTGTTAATTTTAATATTTATCTTACAGAAGATCACTTTTATCTCTAAGAAAATTCTAAGTGTTATGGATAAGTTTCAGTCCATGTAAAACACCAATATATCTCAACTCTGCCAGCTTCTAATTTTTGCGTGACATCAGGTTAATCATTGACAGTCTTGGTTTCTTCATCAGTAAGATTAGGATTGTAACATCTATCTTTTAAGATGACATGTGATTAAGTCAGTTATGCAAGTAAGTACTTATTGCCATGTCTTGTGCTTAGCTAGCTCTTTTTTTGTTTGTTTGTTTGTTTGTTTGTTTTTTGCGGCACCGGGGATTGAACTTCACAACCTAGTGCCTGTCAGACATGCGCGTAAGCTGCTAAGCCAAACTCCCGGCCCTGCTAGCTCTTAATAAATATTAGTCGTCATTGGTATCTGGTTAGTTTAATTAATTATGGAGTCTTTAACCTCACTCCTCTCTTCCTTCTTGTGATTTTTCTTAGTTTCTGTTCTGTGCAATTGTGTCTTGCTTTCCAAGAATTCTATCTTATGGTATCCTCTAGTATCTTTTTGGCCTTTTCCTCAATGATCACTGTCCAGTCTATTGCATACAGATGGGCTCTAAAAAAGAATTCATATTCTTGATTCAGGTGCTTACCCCCAACCCAGGAATCCTTGAATTTCTAGATAGTAGAAGCTTTTAGTAGGTGGGATGGTTTCCCTCAGAAGTTAAAGCAGTGACAAACAGTGTGCTCCTGTTTAATTTTTATTCTTTTGCCCTCTTTAAAATATGTATTTTCTCTTTTCTCTATCTTAATATTAATTTCCTGTTCTGTTAATAAAATAAAGATAAGAGCCGGGGGTGGTGGCACAAACCTTTGATTCCAGGACTTAGGAAGCTGAGGTAGATGGAGCATTGTGAGTTCGAGCCAGCTTGGGCTACAATGTGAGCACAAGGCTGGCCTGAGCTTCATGGTGCGACCCTGCCTCAAAAAACCAGGGCTGGGAGTTTGGCTCAGAGGCTTATGTGCCTGTCTGGCAGGCACGAGGTTGTGAGTTCAATCCCTGGTACTGCAAAAAATCAATGAATAAATAAAAGTAAAATAAAATAAAATAAAGACAAAATCTACTCTACCAGCAATAAACCATTTAATAAATGATAAAAGGAAATGAGTCATTGTTCCTATTCTTGAGATCTAAGTTGAACTTCTAGAGACTTTAAAACATTCTCAGACAAGCTCAAGATTTTGAAATTCACCTCTTCTCTAGTCAAAAACTTTCTCTTTAATTTCCTTTACATTTTTTGTCAGTTGAAATGGGAAGGTTATAATGATACTCTTGCTGGGGCGTGATCCCTGAGAACTACCATAGAAAAGTAAACATATCTCTTTAATCACTACATGATGGTCAGTAATCCATAGCGTATTAGCATTCCAAAGTTCTAGCTTATTGATTTACACTAAATTGAGCTAAAAAATATATTGCAGAATTGCACTAAAGTACTATGAGTATTTTGGACTTCTGATTCAGGTCAAGATGAAATAACATCTTGGACTGAACTATTCATTTGGAATAGTCTTCTACCTGAAACAACTAAAAACCACACAAAATACATGAAGCCATGGAACTCAAGACACTGAGTATCAGGCAATGAAGGACAATGACCCCTAAAAGTGAGAAATAAATAAGATGAATCTTACTACTGCTGTAGTGTATGTCTGGAGAACGTTTCCAGGTCTTGGCATAGGTAGAGGGAGCCCAGGTGCAGTCCACTGGTCTCCTGACCTGAGGAGATGGAGTTACAGGTCAAGAGAGGCAAAGAAGAAAGAGCAGTAAACAGGACAACACTTGCATGAGAAAGGAGACTATGGAGTTACACAGAGGCACCCCTCAGGTATTCATTTGAATGCCAATCAGTGCATGCAGGAAAACTACCCAAACTTGGGGAAAGATTCCTCTGAAAAAGGTAGAGAAATAGTGCAGCAGCTCACACAGTGGTGAGAATTGTGCCATTTTCAACAGTCAGAATGGAAATTCTTGTAATTCATTGGTATTGGTGTTAAGTACTAAAAAGGGTCTTGTCTTAATAGTAGGCTAAAAAATCAAATTGTGTCCACAAAACTGGACACTGTCAAGGGTCAAAAATTTTGTAGAAATACACAATTATCAACCACCTAAAAAGTAAAATTCATAATATCTTTGCCCAGTCAAAATTTAGTAGAATTAAGCAGGAAAATAAAACTCATAATAGGGAAATCAATCAGCTGAAAATCAGAATGACAAAAATGATACAATTCATTGTAAAATCATTCAAACTACTGGTATGACTATATTCTATATGTTCAAGAATTTAAGAGGAAAGATTAAGAGTGTTTTATAAAGACATGAACAAGAGGGTAAAGGACTCAAATTGAATTTAATAGACATCAAAACTAAATTATCTGCAATTTTAAAAATATCTCATCTGAGACTGTGGTAAATTAGTCATTTTAGAAAAGAAAAACTGTTTTTTTAAAAATCCATTTTATTCATAGATGAAAAAAAAAAGAATAAGAAGAAAAAAAGAAAAATTGGTGAATTTGAAGATACAGCCATATATAGTCAAAATAAAATACAGAAAAGGATGGAAATAAAATAGATTAGAGAAATGGGGGATAATTTGCAAGTCACTGAGTAAAAAGGAGGCAGGTTACAGAAAATACATTTTTAAAAATATTGTTCCTTTTTTCTGTTAGATGAAACTGTAAACACAGACCCAAAACAATTAACAAATTCCTAATTTAAGGCATGTGAAACACACACACACACACACCACAAAGCACATTACAATAAAATCTAAACCAGTGGTAAGGAAAATTTTAAAACAATCAGAGAAAAAGAATACATGACATGCAAAGGGGCACAAATAATTTTGATAATGAATGTTTCATCAGAAACCACACAAGTGCAGTAGTTTCTTTATATTACTCAGAGACATTATTGCATGCAAGTGAAACATGATCAACTCAACTCTGAACTTTTTTTAACCAACTAAAATATCTTTCACAAATGAATACAGTTTTTTCCAGATGCACAAAAACTGAGGGAATTCATCACCACTTGACCTGAGCTACAACAAATGTGTTAAGGTGGTCCTTTAATCATAAAGATGATTTTAGACAGAAACCTCCATCTAAACAAAGAATCGTAGAGTTATAAAACTTCTACCTACATGAATGAGTATGAGGACACTTTTTAGTATTATTTTAATATAGATATTTGATTACTTACAGGAAATAATAACCATATTTAAAACATAAAATCCATAGCAATTGTCCAGAAAAGAAGAAATACAAACACAATATTTAAAGGTTTGCATATCAAAGTAACATCATTTGAATACAGATTGTGATCATATTAAAGATGTATATTATAAACCTTCATCAATCTTTCTTTCTCAATGGCAAAAACAATAGTAACTTTTTGAAAAACAATTTTGGAGCATTTTTTTAGAATTTAAATTGCATGCATGTTTTGGTATAACTCAATCTTTCAGAAATTTATCCAATAGACACTTACAATATGAGCACCTTTTAATACAGAAATTCATTTTTTGATATTCAATCTGAAGGAGAAATGAGACAAATATAACATGGAGAATCATTCCCATTACAACATATTTGTAAGTAAAGCAAGTTGTAAATAAGCTTAATATCTTTCGACATTATTTAAATATATCGTGATTTAGTCATCAATGAGATGTCATCTAGACATTAAAGTTACAACATTTAAGTGTATTTTGATATAGTTCAATAAGTGTAAATAATCACACAGTATCTTGTTAAAGAAAATTTAAATTATATGTGTAAAACAATGTATCAGAGGTCTGCCCAGTAAAAAGTAAAATAACTGCAAGTACTTATAGATAGTTGCTTGTAGTAATTATATCTGGGTAGTGGAATTTCTGAGTTCCTTTTGGTTGCAAGGAACCTGGATTAATTTTATAGTGGTTTTTAAACTAGTTAAGTACTTTCATTTCTTAAGAAGATTATGCCACTTCTCTTAGTAATGTATTTTAATAAATTCTACATCTTTCAATCAGAAATTTCTTATAATGATGATGTGTTTCAGATTGGTAAATGAGGAAAGAATTTTTAAAAAATCATCAGTTTTATTTTTTGTTCAATATATTGCAGAATATATTTAAGCATTAAAGTATTTTTTAATTTATCTTTCAACTAGGAATTATGGTAAAGTTTTGACTTTGTTATAAAGCTTAACTTGCAAATTGGATTTTATTTTACATTTACTACTTTGGTACTTTTCAGGTGAATTCATTACACTAATTTTAATGGCATTACATTTAGTGTGTATGGATTCTGTCTTTCAATAAGAGCTCAGACACCATCCCATTAACACATGATCAGATCATCATCCTGCCAGGTCATTCCATGTCATGTGGAGACCTTGCTTTTTTCAATAATAATCTCTAATAACAGCATTGTTACAGAGCTAGATCATAGTCCTGCTAGTCCGTAGGTTCTCTCTTAGCACGAATCAACCCAAAGAGTCTGATGGGATCATCGTGAATGTTTTCCTCTATTGCTTGGCTTTCTGGTGAGAAACTCTCTACCAAATTGTTTTTAGCCGTGCTGGTATCCATCGCATACAACAGCTCATCTCTATCCTTGTCCGATGAATGAGTATTCTGTTTCCTTGGTTTTCTACGCTTCCCCTTGAAGCTATGATCAAGTGAGGCATAGCACATCTGTCCTTCAGCTGTATCCTAAAAAGAAAGGCTTGTTAATTTTTCACTGTTGCCTTGTTCTACAACTTTTGTGGCTTCTAGAAATTTCCAAGGCTTATGAAAACAAAATAAATTGTTTTCTGGTTTCAACTGCCTTGTTTCGTCAAATTTGTCAGTGCAATGATGAAGTGAAAACCAATAATCAACTTAAGCCCATGGCAACTTGCTGCTCCAGGATTCAATTCACAGTGCTCAGCCATCAGGGGCTGCTGCAGCCATCATCTAAGGACCCCCAATATCTGCTCAGGCTGGTACAGATATTGGCATAATTCATGTGGTGTTGGTTTTTCAGGCATGAAGCATACAAGAGTTATGGGGTCATGGATGCTTCTACCCAGATTTCAGAAGGTGTTGGAGGGAAGAGATATGCCCCTGAGACAGCAATCCATGAAGCTGTGAGGGTGAAGCTGAAAGTGCAGTGAAGCCTCCAGAAAGTTCGAGAAACCAGGAATGTGGACTGTCTACTGAGAAATGTCACAGGCAATGAGCAAAGTGACCCTAAGGCAGAGGTTCATGAGGTTTGCGATCAGTAACATCATAGGGGTGGGGTTGCCCAAGCCCTTGAATCATATATCTCACTACAGACTGCCCTGGTATTAGACATGGAACTACAGAATTCAGTGTCTGCTCTGCTAGGTTTTAGTCTTGCTCTCATTCCATTATATTCTGTCCCCTTTTCTGATTTTTGGAAGGGAAATATTTACCCTGTGCCATTGTGTGTTTTCAGCATTTAACTAACTTTCTATTCTGTTTTTAAAGAGGCTCACAGCTAAGAATATGCCTTGAGTCTCAGAGGAAACCCTGGACTTGACTTTTTGGCAATGCTGAAACTGTTAAGACTTTAGCTACTCTTAGAAATGGGCTAAAAACATTTTTGCATAACGAGATAAATATGAGTCCTAAGCCGGGCGTGGTGGCGCACGCCTTTAATCCCAGCAGTCGGGAGGCTGAGGTAGGACGAGCGTTGCGAGTTCGAGGCCAGCTTGGACTACAACGGGAGAGCAAGGCCAGCCTGAGCTACATAGTGCGACCCTGCCTCAAAAAACCAGGGCCAGGAGTTTGGCTCAGCGGCTTAAGCGCCTGCCCTAGCAGGTGTGAGGTTGTGAGTTCAATCCCTGGTGCTGCAAAACAAAAACAAAAACAAAAACAAAAATGAGTCCTGAGGAGGTCAGGTTTGGAAGGTTGTAGTTTAGATAGAACAATGTCCACCAAAAGCATCATTTGTTCAGAAGGTTATCGGACAATGTGGGTGTTCCACTCACTAGTGGGTTAATCCACTGAGAAATGCACAGCAGAATGAACTGTTAGAAGATGGGGCCAAGTTGGAAGAAACAGGTTATTGAGGCTGTGACCTGGAAGAAACATCTCCTTGCCTGACTCCTCCCTTCCCTCTCTAGTCCTTGGATGCAATATGAGAAGCAGCTTTCCTCCACCTGCCCCTTCTTCAATGCCCTTCCTGCCTTGAAGCCAGTCCACTAGTGACTGAGTTCTCTAAAAACTGACAGCCAGAATAAACTTCTCCTTTAAATTGTGGGTATTGGGTATTGTTTCTTAGTGATGAAAAAATGACAAGAAAAACTGTACATAACTTTAATCCCAGCACTCTGGGAGGCTAAGGTAAGAAAACCATGAATCTGAGTCCAACCTGATCAATTTAGCAATCTAATAAAACCCTGTCTCAAAATTAAAAAATCAAAATGTGTTAGGGTGTAGCTTAGTGAGAAGGCTCTGAGTTTAATCTCCTCTACTACAAAACAAATTCATTGATTGATAGATAGATAGATAGATAGATAGATAGATAAATTTTTAGACTGACTCTAACCTTCCCTCGTCCCTAAATTTACTTCAGATGGTTTGTTTGTCACACATTGTTCTTATCAAGTAAAAATGCTCCAATTAGTTTAAATGGGAACAAGCATGATAGGAAGGAATTTAACAAGTCACAAGATCTATTTTGCCCATTCTTATTAGTTGATCATTTACAGGTACCCACAAAACTCATTTTCCTGCCTACATTTTTATGTGTAAAGTATATAAAGATAACTTCATCCACCTTTCTGACTGGCATCTTCCAAATAATTATTTTTTATCTTTCTTTCATATCTGTGCCTATGTCCTTTTTTTTAGATAGAATAATTTAGTGTCTGACTGATTTTGAACTCTCTGTATCACCCAGGTTGCCTCCAATTCATGATCCTCCTGCCTCAGACTCCTGAGTGCTTGGATTACACAGCTCAGTTTAGATTGACCTTGCAGGTATCCATCTGTCTCCAAGAGGGACTGGTGGTCCCCTATCGCCTAAAGATGGGTCAATACTAGGATAGGAGACCAATACAACTTGTGAAGAGAAATAGGCTAAAGCCAAGACCCTAGATTGGGTGTTCCAAAGCCTATAGTTGAATCCAAGCTCTACCATATACTGATCAAGGGACATTGGGCAACTTTTAAAAATTATGTTGTGCTTCAGTTTTCTTACTATCAAAATTGAAGTAGTAATATTTATCTCACAGTATTGTTGTGACTAGTAAATAAAGATAACGTATATGGAATCTGTTAACTACCACCTAAAACTAACATGGCAATGTGTTCATTGGAAGTTTCAGGTTAAAATTTAGGAACAGCCATTTAATAAACCAAATAGTTCTGTACTCAGGATTTACCTTTTCTTATTTTAAAGAGGAAAAAAAATAAAAACAATGATACAAAACTAAGCCAAAATTATAACAACTCCTGGGGTTTGGGGGTGAGGAAATAACATTTGTGTGAACAAACACTTCAGTGTATGGATAAGTATTTCCCTGATGGAACTCCTTTTCATCATAAGAATAGAATGTCATATTTTCTATTAGGCAGAAGAGATGGTTTCTTAGTCCGATTTTCTATTCTGAAAATACTCATATCTTAAAATTGTAATCACTGCCGAAATGATATCCTTTCTCTTGTTCCACAGTGACCTCAAATTACCTTTGTAACCTACAACTTTACATTTCACCATCTTGTCCTTAGTTCATCAACTAAATTCTAAATTTTGTGGGGTTTTTTGTTTTCTTTTTTGGAGGCAGGATCTCACTCTGCAGTCCAGGCTGGCCTAGAACTCACTTTGCAGCCCAGGGTGGCCTTGAACTCACAGCAAACTTCCTGTCTCAGCATCCTGAGAGCTGGGATTACTGGCATGTGCCACCACGCCAGGCCTAATGTATAAATTTCATAACTTGAGTTTCAAGGTTTTCCATTTTTATTACCAAAACTTTTGTACATAAAGTCTATTTTCCAGGCAAATGGGACAATTCAATGTCCTCTGCATGTCCTGTGCTGTCCTCTGCTTTGCCTCTTGCTAGGCAGATAAAACACAACAAAACAAAAAATGTTAACAAAGTTTGAAAGACACTGAAACACAAATGTTTCTTTTTATGGTTTGTCCAGGCTTTATTCTATCGTTCTTCCTTTGATACATTGTCCCCGTTGGTGAAGTCTTCCTTATCTGGCTCTGGAAAGACTGGCAATTAATAGTACTCTACCTGACACCCAGCAAAAACTAAGCATGTGACACAGGCTGGACCAAACATCAACTGCCTCCTAACCCTCTGGAAACAGATAGTGGCTTGGGGGTGGGCATGTAACTTTACCAGAGTCAACTAGATGACAGTTTTAAGATGCATAATAAATATGAGGCATGTTTTTTTCAAGGACAGAGTAGGCATCTTTTTCCTAGAGTTGAGAAGAAAAATAATCAGGGGCTTCCTAAACCAATTACTGAGCCTCATTGTTGGAGCCTGGAGTCCGTTGATGCTATAAGACAATAAAGGCAGTAATATCAAGAGAAGAAATGGAGAGCACCTCCATAATCAGTCATCTCAGAAACAAGTTACACCCTTAGGTGTCTCTTTCAGTTACAGGAGGAAATAGTTCCCTTATTCCAAACTAGCTTAAATTGGGCTTCTGTACATATTAGAAAACATTCCACAGAATACATATCTGGTCAACAGTTGACCAGTTTGATCAACTACTGCAAAGCTGAAAGATGTGGGCTCTGAGGAAGGACCACAGATTGCACATTTAGCAGTCACTTGAGACTTCTACTGTCTGCTGTCATGGTTAGTGTACGGGTGGGACACACAGGGCCAGGAGAAAAGACCTGTGTATCCATAGAAAGAAATGGGAACAGCAGAGGACAGTAAGAGTCAGTTGAGAAATTAGAAGGAAATGTGGGTTGAAGTTAAGGGTTTTTTTTTTTTTCTGTTTTGGTTTTAAAAATTGAGATTTGTGCGTATAGCTAGGCAAATAGTAATGATTCACTTAACAAAAAAGAGAAAATAAAAAGAAATTCAATAATTGAAGGTGTAAGATCCTGAAAAAATTAGGAGAAATGATTAAAAGCGTAAGTAAGTGTCTGACTTTGGAAAGGAGAGAGGCTGTCTCTGAGATGGGAAGGAAGGGAGCGATTGATTAGAGATTTGGATGTAAAGATAAAAGGAGCGAGTTCACAGCTGAACCCTTGAATGTTGTATGATGTAAGCCCTCTTGTGGACTCATTTTATTTCTAGGTTTCCTGATTAACTTTTCCTCATTGAGAGTAGACTGAAATACTGAAATTACATCTCTGAACCATACACATCATTTTCAAAGGGCAAAGAGATTACTCACATTTTTTTAACGCTTTAACCCATAAGCTTTGTGTATAAACTTGTAGATTCTTTATGCTTTTGTGATGGACCAGAGTTACAAAGTATTATAGTAACAAACTGAGTAGATCATGATTACTCTAATAAAACTGAATGGAGCATATATAAAGAGATTATTTCTAATACATAAAATTAAATTTATAAGAAGAATGTAATAGAATGAAAACTAATTTTCTGAGTAGTACCAGATCTTTAAATATATAATTTATAAAAAAGCAGGCTTAAGGACATTATAAGGCTTTGCATAATTTCCACTTGAGTAAAAACCAAATGCAGCTCAAAAAAAGCTGGTCTGTAAAATTCCTGTGTACTGAGTAGAAATTTCTATTCAGAAGTCTCAGTACTTTTGCAATTAAAGTACTGTGAATTTCTGCAACTTACATGGTGTGGTTATATGCTAACCTTTTTTTTTTCCCTGAGATGTTTTCCTTTTATATCACAGGTTTAGCAAATCATAGTGTACCATGAAGTTTTTCATGTTTTTCATCTAAATATATTTTACAATTAATTGAATATCAGATATTATTTGGTGAATGTATCTTTTTCTCAAACCTCTTCATATCTTGGTTTCTTAAAAATTTCAAGAAATCTGATTTCTTAGAGGATTTATATACAAAAAAATTTTTAAAGCATCTTAATGGAAAGTTTCCCAGATGTGACCCATTTCAAGTGAGAGAATGCTTCCTATTAGATCTAAGTTTGAACTCTTTCTCCTTACTTAGTACTTGAGTGCTATAGACAAGATTTGTATCCTTCATTCCATATCTAAAATGAGAGTAATAATGTTGCCTCCCTCATAGAAATCTTAGGAGATAATGCTTGGAAAGCACCAATATGAGGCTGGCACATAACAATTGCTTAAGAAACGCTGTCCCTATTACTACTGCTTGGCAGCAATGAGGATATAACTAAGACAGAAGGCTTGGGAGAGAAGAAAAATTATTTCAACATAAATTTATGGCATTTCAGGAGCACATGAGCCAAGAATTTTGAATTGTATTTAGTGAAATGGCATTATGGTTGATGAAGTTGAACTGATTATGGCAGGAAAAGGAGAAACTTTCCATTCTTGGGTTTTCATATTTCTGCTTAGGTGTTTGTCCTGCCTGTCCCACAAAAGGTGTATGTATATTTCACAATTTTATATCTTATGAGTACAGTCATAGAACTTGTACTAAAATTTGTATACATTTGCCTTTTAGAATAGAGCTATGATATATTATATCCAGTTAAATTATAACAAAAGTCTTTCTCTCTCTCTTTGTCTCTCTGTCTCTCGATACCTAGGTTTGTGAGTATTATACATGTCACATGTTTAGAAAAAGCTTAATTGATAATTTAGGAATAACCAAGGTTTTGCCCTAGAATCTCTTGCCTTTTCAATTATACATAACTTTGACTCTAAATATGATCTGAGTTCTGTTTACTGCCATCTGAATTTTCCTGTAAAGATCAGGTCCTAGAACTTGACATTTGGTTCAGGGCACAGTATTTCTAACAGTCTACTTCAAGTGTATATCAGAATTACCAATCCTACACTCTGGAAACATACTCACATACTTTGACATAGAGTGAATTTGAGCTTTGGTACAGAAATCGAAACTCACCTGTGCAGCAGGGGTGACTTCTTGCACATTATTTACAGGTCTTTCTGGCCGGGCTTTCATTTGTTCATAGCAGTCTTCATCTATTGGGTCTTGAGATTTGTAAAGGTTGTGATTTACAATAGAAAAGTAAAAAACTTTGGCATGAATAAAAGTACATGTTCCAAACAATGTGTCATTGTAAGAATCCCTTATGACTATGTAACTGGTCTTTTTGGTGGAGATATTGATAAGGGTAAAGAAGAATGAACTGTTACCTTCAGATCTGTCATTGAAGGCTTTTGCTCTACAGGATTAATAAGACAAAAAGAAGTCCTTAGGATAAGGACTAGAGCATACTAAGTTTTTTATGTTGTTCCAGGGTATAATAGTCTCATTTTAAACTTCTGTTTAGAGCACCCTGTTATGGTTTGTGTCTAGGTGGCCTCCCAAGCCTCATGTAGTCATGGAGGCAGCTGAATGTAGCATTTGTGATCGGTTCATTGTCTAGTGTTGGGATTGGCAGTGTGAGTGCTGCACCCACACAGGGCCGGAGCTGGCATACAATACAAGGGAGGGAAGAAGGTGTGTTTTTTCTCTTTTGCCCTTTTCACAGTTGTTGCTTGTGACTGCCATGAACAGCTGCCCTCAGCCATGCCACTCTGCCTTGGAGCCAGCTGAGTATGGACTGAAATCTCCAAAAACTATAAGAAATAAACCTTTCCTTCCTTCATTTTGGGCATCAGGTATTTTGTCTCAACAATGAGAGAAAATTAACCAAGACACCCCAAGTTACATGATATCTGTGTTCTTTGCTCTTTAGGTACGATAGCAAACAGTGCGGGGTGGCATAAAGCACAATGTTAATGTAGCAGTGGTAACAATTTCATAATTTCTATTACTGAAAAGTCTTACTTGGAGGCATTTAAAACTCAACGTTCTAAGTTTCAAAATTGAGGTTTAGATTATGACTTTTGTGTCATCCATCAGTAGCAGATAAGACCACCTAGGTATTTCAAGGGTCTGAGGCTGTTAAATACTGGTCTTAAAGGTGGCACTTTCGTAGTCTAAAAGCCAGCAGGCCTGCACTCCTCTTATCCTGTGGGGTTATGCTTACTGAATCATCCATACTTTTCTTCCCCCAGATATGTCCCTAGATAGGCTCAGTTAGGATGGTCAGTAACCTGGCAGAAATGTGGATTACACCAATTTGACCTCAGAGAGAAAAAACATGTAACAACAGAAGATGCTTAAATGATCTTTTAACCATTTCTGAAAAGCAACCTTTCTTTTCTGAAAAAGAGAAATTGCCACAGATTTGTGTCTCTCAAATCATGGTCAATAGAAAATCTGCATCAGAAGTCACCTGTTAAGTTTTATAAGTAGCAGGTTCCTAAACTCAGTCTAGGTCTGATAACTCAATATATTCTCATAGTTTATTAAGTAGCAAATTCTTAACCCCCATCTAGGACATGTTAACACAAAATCACCTATTGAAGATTCCTCCACCTAAGTATTTGGAGAAGTAAAACTAGGTGTACTTAACATGAATGAAGTGAAAATTACAGTTAGGGTACCCTTTAAGCTGCCAGACTACATAACATAAACCTCGGATGTTACAGGTGAGCACCACCATCCTGCAAAGTGAAAAAAGAGGGTAAATAACTTTAACAGCATAATCCTGAAAAAGAGATGCAGAGATTAGAGGAAAGTTTAAAATGCAAGGAAAGATAAAATTAAATAAATTACTGAAACCTATGAAATCATCATACATCTAACTTTAGGAGGATTCCATACTGTTTGATATGTAGCTATTCATATAAATTTAGTACATTACAGGCAAGTTCCATGTTTGGAACATAGAACACAGACGTGATGACTCCAGGCTCTCTGTTCATGAATTAGGCGAAGGCTTGTAAGGGAGGGATAGTAGGTTGTCTCAGCTCTGGGATCAGACAAGTTTTTGCTGTTTTGAAGAATTTAGGCCATTTTGCTGTTTAGGTGGTTGGATGGTTCAAGGTATATGGAATGGTAGGGATTGAACAGTGTTTGTTATATATGAACAAAAAATGTGTATAAACCACTCAGCTATGATTTAGCTCTCCTTCTCCCACAGGCCGTCAATCCAGCCCCAGGTTCTCTGCTTACAAAGATCCAATTAGAAACAGGAAACAAGGGAACGTGCTCATTGCTTCTGACTATTCACTGTGGATTTGCTTTTGTATATAGAACACAAAGCACTGTCTCGTGCCTCATTTTCTGTTCTAGAAATAGCTTTATTTCATAGAATTCTTTGTGTGTCAAAATCTACCATCACAAACTCTTCTGTATTATCTCTATGTCACTCTACTAGTAATGAGACTACAGGAAAAGCAGGGTATTGGTTTACACTGTACTTCAATATACAATTTACAATATACACCTTTGGAAGCAAGTCTTAAATAATATGCTAAATATACTTGAATTTATGTTTACTACATATTTAAATATGACTGTGTCTTAAAAATAACTACCTCAAATGGAATTATTTAGCTTATTGATAAATTTAACCTATGGAAAAATAAAACTTACCTAGGATTATATTATCTAAATTACCATAAATTGGTGTGTCTTCAATATCATATTCATCAGCCCTATAACAACAAAAAAAATTTACCTGATTAGAGTCCACTTTACACATAGTTTATAAACTAATATTTAGCTAAATTTGGTATGGCGATCAAAGCATTGCATGTTCTGATCCAGTCACAACCACCAAGGTAAATGTGTTCATGTGCAGGGAAGTCAGCAAATGCATGCAGGTGTGCATGTGCATGGACATGTGTGTGCATGTATGTGTGTAAATTTAAATAGCTGTATTTGGGGTCTTCTTTTAGGAAAAAAATATTAGTAAATGACTATTCAGCACAGATGGTGTATCAGATTTTACTTGCAGAGTGTTTCATGAGGGTTTTTTTTTCATTTAATTGTCACAAAAATTCCAAGAAGGCAACACTATATCATACCCATGTTACGAATAAGTAACATGAGGTTCACACAAGTGATATAATTCACAGAAGGTCGTAAGACTAGTGACACCAGTTAGGATTATAATAGATTGTGCTCTTAACACCGCACTCCCTTTTTGTGTACCCACAATATCATTCTAAACAGACCCTTAAAATTATGTTTACTAAGTACATATGGCTGACTCAAGTTGGCAGATGCATTAAAATAAATAATTGCCCATTTCATTCAGATGCTGGATTAGGTGTTTTACAAATATTTTATGGAAGCCCAGGAAAAAAATTCTACAGAATAGTTTTATTATATTTATAGTATTTACAAAGATGAAGCTGGAGATTCAGATACATTATTTTATTTTCCTTAGTCTCGTGTGTAATATCAGCAATAACTACCAGTTATGAAAACTGTCCTTTGCACTAGTGCTCATTTCAATCCCCAGTACAGTCTTGGAGATGCAAATATTTATCCTTATTATATGCTTAAGGAATTCGTAACTCACCAAGGTTAATTATACAAAGATACGTAACCAGTAACTGACTTTGCTGGGATTGAAAGGCAAGGATGGTCATAAAACCCCTGGTTCAGTCCACATCATAGAGGTGTTACGCAGAAGCTGACACATCTTAAAGCGTTAGGGAACAGCTGGAGATTATATAAAGGCCATCATTTTATGCCTCTCTAGCCAAGAGAACTGACAAGAATAAATAACTATTGTTTCTTGCTGTTTGATTGAATTTCCTTCTTGCCTTACTTGAGTAACACTCTTATTAGAGTAGATGTCCAACTACTGTCATCACAATATCTTCCTAACAATGTCATCCCACCACTGACAGTGGTCTTAGTAACCAGCTTTAACAATGGCAGTCTGAGAACAGAACACATTAGGTGTTGAGAGTGGCATTTCATAAAGTAGTATCAACTACTTTTACTTTGAGATTATGTCACCATGAGCTGGAAGGAATTGTATTAAAAGATAAAAGAACTATAATCTCAAAGCATGACACCTATATTACTTGTCATTCTTCTGAAAGAAGATAGAACATATGTAAACAATAGGTGTATGCCCTTAAAAAAATAATAGCTCAAATGATGCCTGCATGAAATGATTTGAAGGGTTCAGATCCTAGCAGGTAGCATGTATTTTGCTTATCTGATAACAGTGGAACTCATCTGTAATGTTTGTTCCCATCCAGTAATTCAATACAGCTTAATATTGGGATATATAGTGGTGTTTGTTCTGGCTTTTCTCTGGTTATGCAGAGAATATTATACCAAAGGTGACGAATTTTTAATAAGGCAATCCATCCATTTTCCTAGCCCACATAGCAGATAAAACCAGCAAATGATAAATCATGTCTAAAAAATGAATATCATTTCATTCTCTATGAATGAAAATAAGATGTGATTTATAATACAGTGCCCTGTGTCTACAGGCAGGTCTCAAGTGATTAATCTCTCAAATAAACTATTATTCAGGAGCAGTTGGCTAATGAGCAAATTAAAAAATGCATTTTTACTTAGCAATGCCAAGTAGTTCTAGTTTATTACAGACATGTAATAAACTTTAACAACAAACATTTGGCTGTGTTTTATGTGAAAGATGACTGTAATTATTCTTAAAAATAAATTTATAAATAATCCCATAGTTGAGAGGCTAAAACCTTTGCAGTTTGGGCCTGACCAGACTGTATCATAGTAAGCATATCTAAAGGGGTCCTCTCACTAATAGGAACATTTGTTCACACACCCAAATTTAAAAATATATTAACTGTATGTTTTGCTATGATCCAAAGTATATGCTTTGCTTAGATTTTCTCTAGTTCCCCTTTTTAAAATTTTAATTATATTTTTTGCTGTGAAATCTTTTCTTCAAATTCTTCATGATCTGTGTGGATTTAAAAAACTCAATTCAATTTAAAAATAATTACTTCTTCCTGGATGCCTTTGGACTTCAATTTTCTCAGTTTCAATTGTTTTATTTATAAATCAAGAATAAGAATATTAAACTTGATCTCTATTATTCTTTTCAGTTCCAAAATTATCTAGTATAAATATTAGGCTCTAAGAGTCAAATAAAAATGACATTTCTGCAAAATTAAATAAAGTTGGTTTAAGGAGGTGGAAAGTTGTCAGACTGTGGAAGGAGCAAGCCGAGGAATCTATCAGAGATTGGTTCTGGCAAATGTTAACTTGATTTGCTCAACAGACATCTCTTTAAATAGGCAAAGATCTGTTTGAGCTCCATCAATACATAAGTGTTATTTGCAGCCATGAAAGACTATGAAATTATCTATGGGATAAGTATAAGTAGAGAAAAGTTTCACTAGCGGATCCCTGGGCACTGTGATGTTGAAGGTTCTGGAACCTGCAAAGGAGAAGGAATAACAGAGAAGAAAAAAGAAAAGTAAGAGTGTGTGTTGAACACAGAGGAGTGAGTGTCTCAGGTAGACACCGTCAGTGGGTTAAATGCTACAGCTGCACCCCGTTAGGTGGAACTAAGATTTGACCTCATGGAAATCATTGGTGACTTTGACAGGAGCAGAGTCAGTGAGAGACTGAATGGATTCAAGACAGAACAGAAGCCTTTCCTGCTATGGTTGTTTGTGTATTAAAACAAACAGGAAGCTGGAAAGCTTCGAGGTATTTGGGGATCATGTGAGGCAGCACCCACTTAGGAGTCACTGTGTCAGTGCAGAACACCCAGGAGTTCTGTTGGCCTAAGGGTTCTCAGCCATGGGAACAATAGGTCAAGAAGACAGCCAGGTTAGTCATACATAGGGCACTATTTGTTTTTCATCAGATCTGCCTCCTTGTAGACCTAGACATCCAAGAAATCACTGTACAGTAGAAGAGAAGCTGAGAAGAAATAACCTTGGATGACAAAAGCACCTCTAGTGCACCAGGAGCAGACCAGGAGAAGCTGGTGGGAAGATGCACCAGGTTTTCCGTGAGAGACCAAAATCTGAGGAGCCAAGATAGCATAAAGCAATTTTAAGTCAGAACTGCCTTCCTAAATTAGGGTGAACAAGCCTTCCTAAATTATGGAGGCAGGAATTTTCTTAAATCTTAATTTTCATCCAGTTTACACAGCAATCAAATAATTTGTGTAAATAAAATATATTATCATTGGTATTTTTAGATGTTAAAAATAAATTCCACTCATGTTCAATCTTTTTCCCACAACAAATATATCCTTGCAAGAATTTGATTAAAATTCTGAAGTGTCTGGATCCCCAATGCCTGGCATTATCACTACATTATCTTCCTTACTGAAATAAAAAGACAAGAATTGTGTAGAATTGTACTTTAGGTAAAAAATAAATTGGACCAAGGGTCAATACCACAAAATGCATGTCTGACTATTTGTTAGATTTAGATGCTATGCTGCCCTTAAATTGATTGTAGTTCTGATCGACTAGGACAGGAAGGGCAGGGATTTGAAGAAGCAAGCAGATAAAGATCACAGGAAAATTTCTCTCCTCTCTAGCATACTTTCTCACCTAAACAGCTGTTATATAGAGTACCATGTGGAGCTCAGTGTGAAGGAAGAGCCTTTCTGCTTCCTGATTGTGAGCCATTTTGGAACTGGAGAGTGACCTGTAACTCCAGCCCCACCTTGAAAAGCTAGGTTTATTTCCACTTGCTCTGATTTAAAGCTTTAAATTTAATGACTGAAAATGTTTCAATGTCCGTTCCTGGAAATTCAGTGTCCTGCTGCAAAAGCGATTTTGGATTTCAAACCACATAATCAAGAGAAACAGACAAGTTAAGAAGTACATACAAAATTTGTAAATATGACTTTTTATAAATAACATCTATATCTTATATCCAAATGTTGCCTAAATAGAGATCTGCTACAATAGACACTAAATGAGCTATTCTTCATGCGGTCGGTGTCCACCTTTGGAATTGGCTGCCAGTGAGCGTATTTTACAATTGTCTGGTACAGTCGTATCTTTGTTGTTGAGAGAATATTTATTGAATGAATGTTATAAAAGAGCCAGCTTCTTCTCCACATTTCCCCTACTTGTGTATTTTGCTTACACTGAGATGGACATTTTACCAATTTTCTCTTCCAGGTCTTCCCATTCTAACCCCAAACTATCAACTTTGTCTTTTGTTAAATGACTGAATAACAAGACTTTCTATCATATTGCATCTTAAGTATCCTTGAAATGACAAGTACCAAGTTAATCATCAAGGAAATTAGTGTCTACTTGTGTTTGTAGGACCTTGTCTTGTTTATTGTAACAAAAAAGGGATTAGCAAATCATTCTTGACATAAAAATTACTTCATGCTAAAGTATCCCATGAAAATAGTGGTCCTAAAAATAAAAATTTTGTGTGTGACAGCCTGTAGCCCAGATCTGAATTTTACCAGAGACTTTTTACATGGAGAACATTTTTTTTAAAAAGATCTTTTAGAGCCAATCATGGTGGCACACACCTGTAATCCCAGTACTCCGGAGGCTGAGGCAGGAGAATCACTGCAAGTTAGAGGCCAGCCTGGGCTACATAAAGAACTCAAGGCCGGCCTGAACTACATACTGAGACACTGTCTCGAAAAAACAAAACAAAACAAAAAATAAAAAGTCCTTTTAGAGGCCAAAAAGGTACAATATTTTCTTATCCAGTTAGAAAACTCTGAATTTTGCAAAGATTGTTCTGCCTATCATTTCAGAAGATCTTAAAAGATACTCTAGAAAATTCTCTTTATTCAGATTTTTTTTTACTCCTGAATGGAATCTCTAATATAATGACACATTTGGGTTAGAATATACTACCTAAAAAATTAAATTTCTTTGCCATGATTTATTCCATAAATATTCTTTTTAAACACATCATACTACAACTCTGCAGCTACATTAATATATTACAAAGAACCAGTAATAAAGAGAATCTGTAACTGAATATTACTTTAGATTACAAACTTATTTCATGTCCCTATTTACTGGCATAACCCCTACAAACAACATACTACTCAGTATATTTATATGGATGTGTATAGATGCCTATATGTGCATGTGTGTATACAGATCTTAAATTTTATAAGTACTGCCAGATTTCCTCCTCCTCTGGATTCTGAAGTGCAGGATAATTTTAGATGAAATTGGGCTGTACTCTTAAACTTTTATGTGAATCATAATCTGGGATATCTGTTTATGAAATTTTGTGGATGCCAAGTTTAGTCTCATTTCATTCTCCCAGCTCTTTGATTGGCTGAGGATGTGTAAATAACTAGGTAGATAATGACCTTATACATTCTAACTTTCAGATGCATATAAAATTAATCATAACTACCCTTTACTTTATTGTAACTCAAGTATAACAGCCCTGAGCTAAACTTATAGATAATACAGCATTCGTTACTTTCTCTTATTAGTTGGGAGTCATAATACGTGCCTCAATTTCAACATACCTGGGAATGTAGTCATCAGAGTATCTGTACATTTTATCTGAAAGATATTCAAAACATATAAATTTTAAAACAACATTGGCATTCTTTTGTTAAATCTCCTGTAGTGTTCTGAGGGGAGCTGGGCATCAATGTAAGGAAATATATTTGATTACACTCCTCAGGTCACCACTGGTTGGACTATAGAGGCTGTGGCGTGGTCATGGTTTGAATGTACCCCAAGAGTCCATGACTTAAAGGCTTGGTCCGCAGCATGACAGCATTGAGAGGTGCTATAGAACCATCAAGGGGGTGCTTAGTGGGGAGTTCTTGGGTCATCGAGTATGTTGCCCTCAAAGGGATTAGGTGTTTTCACATAGCACGCCTTGGAAGTTCCTTTTCTGTCTCTGCTTCGTGGTTGGAGTTGTACTGTTTACTGCAACCTGTGCTCCTGCCGCTGCTATTCACCATGAGGTGATGTAGCCATGGGGAGGCTTTCTCTAGGGAAACTTCACTCTGCTGTTTGGACTTTGAACTTCCAGAGCTATAAGCAAAGCAAATTTCTGCCCTTTAAAAAGTGAGCTGCCTTAGGTATTTTGTTGTAGTATTACAAAGCTGACTAATATAAGGGATAAAGACCTTCTCCTGTATGGGCCAATCAGATTCTCTCAGTAATTTGAGATGGAAACAAGCAGCTTCAAAATTATATAGAACCCAGATGCACAGTCACTTTATGCACAAGAAACACGAGGCAGTGAAAGCTGGAACCGCTATTCCTGCCTCCCTTACAGTTCCTGTCCAGTGTGGAGTTTTGATGTGCTTCCTGCCTTTGAGTTCCATGAATCTTTCATCATTCTTCTATTAGTTCACCCCTTTGCCCATGTTGGTTTGAATAGTCTTTTCCTCCTTATATATTAAAAAAAAAATTCTAAGAGAGAGTCCCCTGCCTATCATCTATCTATCTATCTATCTATCATCCCTCCTCAAAGTGTCAACATCTTCTAGTCTCTAAGCAACAACATCAAGTGACACTAAGGAAGTAGCTCAGGTCATAACTGCATTTATTTATGTGGTGCAAACAGTGGTAAGTAGAGGTAATAATCTTAGGGAGAAGAGACAGGGAAAATATCAGAACTCAGTCTCCCAAATTAGTCAAAACGGTAGCATGGTTTTAAAAAGAAACACCTCTCTTGTTTGCAAAGAGAAGATTGACCAGGGATGTAATTTATAACAACAAAACCATAAAAATTAAATTTTTATGTAACCCACCATTGAAACTTGTTGGTAATTAAAAGCTAAACTACTTTTAGTTAAATATGTATCTGTAAGATTTTTGAAAAATACAGCTTTAAGAATTTTCTGTGGTGAAGGTAACAAATTCATGAGTTATTGAGATAAATAAAGAAATTTTCTGGATACAACTTTGATAATTAAGATTAATATACATAAATCTATGTTGTCTAGTCATAAATAAATTTTCTTTGAGATTCAGTGGATACATATAACATATTTATTCTATTTGAATTGTTTATTATTCAACTGGCTTTAAATAAAATTAAAGCCTTCCAGGAGACATTCCTTAGAGATAAAGATTAGTGAAGCCTCTGACAATGACCCAGAGATAATACTAACTGATCTTTCAACTTTAACTTATGGAAAACACACAATTTTGGTAAAGAACTAACAATAGAATTTTCAAATAATTGAGGAAGCCATCAACTATAAAGATTATTTTCAGTTCAACTATTCTCAAGAGAGCTTATTAACTGCTAAAGAAACATTAATGGGAAATCTATGAAAAGAATCACATTGAAGGATAAAATGGTCATGTCACATGTCGACATGTTTGGAAGAATTCTGTGAAGGACCAAATGAGGGAAGTTTTTGCAGAACATATATGCTAAGTCGTGGAACGAAAGTGATGAACATAATCCTGTCAGAAATGCATTTGTTCCAGCCCACAGAAAATTTTCTGTCATGAACTGCATATAAAAGATACAGTTATTTTCAACTACTTTCAAATCAGTCTTGTGAATATGCATGCATATGAAGACTGGGAAAAACCTAGAGAGGTCTAAAAGGTGTTTTACAGTAGACACAAGTTAATGGAATTCTGGCAAATCAGAAAACTGATAAATGTAAATAATATAAGTATATGAAAAATTAATTAATATAGACCAGAAAATTGTAAACTGAAAAATGAAGAATGATATAAAGTATATTTTGATTTCTTTCTGTTTAGAAGAAGGAGATGGTTATACTTGGGCCACCATTACTCAGATTTGTTTGGAATTAAAGTGCATGCCTAAGAAGTTAGTCAAATGGTAGCCTAATGTATCATGAAACAAATTCAGGTTAGGCATCAGAAAATACTGGATTTGTTTCTAGCTTTGCAATGCATTTGCTATGTGATAACATGGAAATTATTTAAAACTATGATTGTCAGTTTGTTTACAAAGTAAAAATAATAATACTATATCATGAAGCAGATATGGAAAATAAATAATTTCTGCAAAAACAATTATAAAATGCCAAAGTTATTTATTGATAGTATACATTGTGAATCTGTATCACGTAGCAAGCTATACTTTAGTTTTGCTCATTTTAGTTGGGAAATTTCCTCATTAAATTAGTTAACTGAAAGCAAGCTGATATTATTAAGATGATATTTTAAAGTTAAAATATTTATACATAAAACAAGCTAGAATGGAATCACTAGAATTTTACCTTTAGTAATAGGATTGTCACCAGATGAGTGTTGGTTTGAAATAAGAAAAAAGAATTTGAAAACAAAAATTTGCATGTCACTGTTTAATAAGAAATGATTGATGTGGAATAAAAATATTTTCCCAAACCAACTAATATTTTTCTAATATAATATAGACTTTTCAAATGTTAGTGCTTGAAGTATAAACACCGGTACCTGGAAAGTATACTCATATATGAGCAAACTATAAAGAAGAGAAATGTAATTGGATATAGAATCATCAAAAAAAGAAAAAGAAAAGTAAGATCAAAAAGCTTTGTAGGAAAAAGAGTGCTAAATCGATGGTACAAAAGGTACAATATAATAAGTGTATTGCTTAGATGAGTGAAAAGGAGACTAAAAATGTGGGGAGGAAGAAATTAAGTAATAGGTAATGGACATTATATATCAAAACCAACAGTATTGATAAAACACCCCGAAGAGGACTTAGAAAGTTCAAGAGTGCCATATTTCTTGCTCTTTCTAGAATTTGCCTGTGTAATCTGGAGCTGGGCCATCAGCTTGGGTGGCTTTAGTTTCACAGTTCCTCCTCAGATGGTTAGCAGCATATGATTACTTTAAATGAAGAACAGTAATAAAAAATTCTTAAGTTAGAGTTAAGAATGAAGAGCAGCATGCCCCAGCTCCTGAAAAGAGCTTGCTCTGCTATGAGTGGCCCTCAGTTTATTTAAAAATAAATGACATAATTTAAATGGCTCCGAGTTATTTCAAGGATATTTAGCAGAATTAAAAATTGTGTGCTTTGCTATGAAGCAGCTAAGTGTGCACGATTGCATATGAGAAGAGCTAGATGAGTTTTCATAATCCTCTCCTGTGATTCAGATGCAAAACTTGTGGTCAGATACACAGTTCAGAATGTGTTATTCAAATCTATTTGCTTTTATGCTTTCCCCTTTTGAGTGTTCACTTTTTTGCGCACAAGACACTACAACAAGAAAAGAAAAAAAGCACGTTGTTTAAACTCTGTAATGGAATCTTTCTGATTTATTTTCAATGTGAAATATGAAAAATGTGCCACAATTTTCTACTGAATAGGAGATACACTGTTAGGACTTTGATATACGCACAAATCATACTTTTGTTTATCCTTCTCATGGCAGAGAGGATGAGTTGGATAAATAATACGGTTTGGATTTAAAGAAAAGTTAATGCATTACTCTGAGAAAAGAAAATATAATCCTCCTAAGAACAGATTTGGACAAAAATCACATAAAAATGAAAGATTTATTTTGAGAAGAAGATAGAACTTCATTTCAAATCTTCTACTCGGCTGCTACAGAAAACATCAAGAAAAAGGTTTATCTTGTCTATCTGATTGAATGTGTAGATAACGTTGCTGGGCTGGAGATTTTCTTTTGTAAGCTATTTAATACACCAGTAAAGCTTCCTCAAGACTGTTGGCCAAGTTGGAGTCAGACCTTGCAACTTTCTTAGCTGCAAAGGTTAGCACAAAATGCAAATGTAAAAAGTTCCGTGAGGCTAGATGCAGGAGTATTGTATTCACAGACTGCATGAAAGAAAACTGCCACGTGTAACAGAATCTTCTCTAGTCTCTCTGAGTGAGGAACAAGACAGAGCGGGGAGGTCTCCAGGGGACCGGGACTGCTTGCAGAAGGAATCTCAAATCTATCTAGAATCTCTGGATGAGAAAGAAAGCATTATGAATGCATGTGAAATGGAAAGGAAAAGCTTTTCCTCGGGAAAAGCTGTCAGAAGGAGTTGGGCAGGTGGGAACTTGTTGCAGAGAGAAAAGGGTGGTATGAGAACACAGGGCACTGAGGAATGCTGCTCCAGCCTCACCTTGGGTTGCCACACCAATAAAGCGCAAGGACCAGAGTTGTGCATGCCAAGGTATGCAAGGACAGTATGTGAATGCTCAAATGAAATAATTTGTGGTTGGCTAAGAGTAAGAACCAGCTCCACAGACATTTACAGAAAGCTCACTGAAATGGACCTGAATATGACTTACATAAACAACGGCTACTGCTAAAGTTCATTATAAGATTTGTTAAATAGTAATGAGACGAGGGCAAGAAGTGGAGTAAGAACTGGAGTGGGTCCTAGGCATGGTGAGAACAGAGCAGCAAAGAGGCCAGAACTAATGAAATAACCAATGTCAAATCATGGTGGGATAACATGCAGCCATGGTAGACCCTTCAGATTTGTGGAAAGAAGGCAGCAAGCACCAGGGCCACCAGTTATGGGATGTGGGCTGTGCATGTTCTACCAAGTCTCCAGAACTGTGCTAAGAATATGCATGTATATAATATATATGTATATGCGTATCTTACTATGTTTTAGTATTACCATTATGAGCAAACAACTCCACAAAGAAGTTTATAGGACAAAGATGATACTAATCTAATTAAATAAATAAGTAAATCACAATTTACAAAGCTCTCCAAAATGAGAATTGTAGAATCTGCTCCCATTGAGATGTAAAAGACTAGTATAACCAAAAACTTCTGGGGCAGAAGGAATAGGGTAGTACTATTAGGCTGTCTGGTTCCTGATATATCCATAAAAAGTGGTTCTTAACATTCATATTCACCATAATTCGATGCAAGTGTAAGGCTGAAAAATGACTAACAAATGAGTCAAATTTCTTAGATGGAATTTTCTTTGGACAACTGGGCTCCAATTAAACACATCAATGCACTTGTCACCTGACCCCACAAAAAGAAAATCTTAAAAGAATTATCACTGAATTCAAAGGAAAAGATTGTACTAGCTCAAATGATTCTTCTTATCTTGCTTTTCACTTGAATCATTTCATTCCTGTAGCTCTAAATTCACCTTGTTTAGTTGAGATAATAATATCATCTGCAATTATAAAATATCTCATGAGGAAATTAAAATATAGTCAGTTTAAACTATCACATAGGCAAAGTGCTACTCAGCTATTTTTTTCTATAAAAGGAGGAAATCTGGTAAAAGGCACCTGATCATGAGTCATTTATAAAATTTGTCTCTTTGCAAGTATGCTGTATTTAATTTTAAAATAATTACTGAAAGCAACGCTTGCCTGATTTTTCACCTCAGCTGTAGAACTGGTATAACAGAGATTCTAAGCGAACGCTGGGTTTCTGGCTGAGAACATTCATTAGCAATGTAAAAGCATATGTGCTAGTAGAAATCATGCTGGCCAGAGAACAGGAAACACGGGCCCTTCACCTTGACTTCGCTGCTGCTGACGGGTATCTACCCTCAGCTGTGTCACTTCACTGTGCCTCTCAGTCTTCTCTCTATAGATTTGCGTGACAACAGTTTCTTTCTCTCCATATTTTATAATGGCATTATCAACACTTATGAAGCTTCTGTTAAGGAATTAAGGACAATTGCTGCAATCTGACCATATTTCTAAACCAACTTCATGCAGTTTTTCTTGGGCACATATTTAACTTAACTTTGTTAGCTAAGTTTTATTTCATCTTCTAAAAGAAAACACCTTAAACACTTCCTTTTCTATTACTTTGTGACTGTGTACATAACCCTGCTCCAAAGAGTTACTTAACTCTAGCATACTAAGACACTGCCCAGAAGTAATTGTGTTTAGCTGGGCAAGGGTAGCACAGGTCTCTAATCCTAGCTACTTGGGAGGCTGAAGCAAGAGGATCTCAAATTTGAGAACAGTCTGGACAGTTTAGCAAATGTTTATCTCAAAACACAATTTTAAAAAGGGCTGAAGATACGGATCAGTGACAGAGTGCTGGTCTAGCATATATGAGAGTCAATCACCAGAACAGCAAAAAAGAAAGAAAGAGTTGAGCCTTCATCCTTATGTCTACTTGTCCCTCTACTCAAGTTGTGTATATTAAACACTCCAGTATACAAAAGTGGCGCCAGTCACTAAGTTTCACGCTATTTTCATGGTAAAAGCCATCCGGCTAAAACTGCTGTCCAGCCTATTAGCTGGCACGGTGGATCCTCTTGGCCTGGCTTCCTAGACTTTGGAGTGTTGAAAACAGATCGATCGTTCAGCACATTGCTTTGCGAGTCCTGTTCTGAGCCCGCTCCAGCCTGGGGCCCTGTGCAGGGCCTGAATGAATTTGAAAAGACTGAGAAGGCTTGAAAGCTTAAAAAGCTATTTTTCGCTTTTTTCATCATGCATCAGAAAGGACTTTTGCAGCTATGATTCCCGGGTTGTTCTATCAGAGGAGGAGAAGCACATTTACCAGGGTAATCCCTTCTGACCTTGTACTTAAGGCAGAGAAAAAGCTAAATTTGGTGAACTTTTTTCACATGTCTAATATGATCATATTCTTAAATTAAGAGAAACCTTAGGGTGAAAAACAATGAGATGGATATTTTACAGATAAAATATCTTACTAGATGACATTCATAAAATTGTTTACTTCTGTCAGTTTTCCAGTGACTTCATAGTCTTCACAGGTTCCACATAGTTATTTATCAAAATGTCTTACCTTGTCGCTGCTTTTCTACACAGTGGGAAATATTGAAGATTAGCGATATAATTAGAGCCAAACCCAACAAGGCTAGAAGTCCCCAGACGAAAAAGGGGCATTCAGTGCTTCCTGGAAAAGAAAAGGAATATACCAATGATCCAGTAACTGATTGCTCATTTGTTTTGGTCAGGTTAGTCCCACAGTGAAAATCATTGCATTTATTCCTCATGAAAGACAAGTTCTCTGCCAGGACATTAATTAGCATTGACAAACAAAGACATCTTACAGATTTCAAAGTCTGGGCTGGTGATAAAGCCCTCAAATTTAGCTTGGGCAAAATGAAACAAGTTTTCTATATTCTTAGTGTAGATAAAAGGGAAGATATTTTTAGTCCATTAAAAGTGGTGACTGATTAGAAAAACTAGGGCTCAAAATCAAGAATATCCTAACTAGTAAGAATCATAATATGCTGTACTTTTTCATTTTCTTTACCTTTATCTCAGACTGAAATTCATGTGTGTTTTCATTATTCACAGAAAACCACTTGTTTCTTTCCAGAATCCCAGCAGTGTAAGATACTATGTGTTGGGATAATAATTCTAGAATCATAGTAATCTGGTTTTGTTAGCACCATGAATGAACAGTAGAGAGTTCATTGTGCTTCATCTTCCCCCGTGAAGGCCTCACTTGTCATTTCATTCCAGAGCCATAAAGAGCATTCTGTGTGATGTGGCTCCTCAGTTGCTCTTGATAATGTGTAGCTATCTTTACTCATACAGAGTCCACCAAAAAAAATGCATACACACTTCAGGAAAAGAAGAAGGGTATGACGTTTTTTCAACAGAAGGTGATACTCTCATATGGGGGACCACTAGAGGATGTCGTATATCACAAAAAACCCACTACACCACTGGCCCTTAGAGAAGAAATTGAAAATGCATGTGCAGAGATCTCAATGACCGAGGTTACCCAAGCAGCAGTTTGCCATAATAATATATGTCTGGAGGCTAATGACCACCACTTTGAGTACCTCTTGCAATTGTAAAGGCTAAAGATGACATGTTTTAATCTCATATTGTTTCAAGGAATTTAGTATTATAGTATTTATACAAGTTTTTCCTCTGAATTATGTATACTTTTATTGCCAGACTCTGAGTGACAACTAAGATAATTTGCTTGCCTTGACATATCTTGGTAGTCATATCCCTGTTTAACCCACGTGATAAGCTGACCTCAGGAAAGTAATTTGTAATTCCATATTATATTTCAACCAATATCAATTAGACATGTTTTGAATCAGGAACTATGGAATCAAAGATCAAGATAGAACAAAATAAAACAGAGTCCTCACCCACAAGAAACTCTGTTTCCATGGGTCATAAAAGTTAAATATATAATTTGAAATATAGTTTGAAGACAATCACCACCAAGATCACATTCCTTCATAATCCCGATTCTCTGGGTATTAGACTGTCTAAAATCAAAGACCACTTTAGGCTTTTTCAATTAAATTCCAATACCAGTATATTAAACACAGTGAACAAAACACACACTCTCTTAATGGGGTGGGGGAGATTAGCTTTGCTTCTCTAGTCTGTTTTTGAAGTATCAACTGAAAACTCTCTAAACCAAAGTATCTGCTATGCTGTTCTCCATGGCTTATTTTCTGTATCCCACATTTAGCATTTGAATTGTGAGTTTTCTTCGACTTCTCATTGACACTTCAGTGGTGGTTTAGTTGCTCTTGGTGGTCCTGTGTATTTGAGCTGGCCTCACTGATTTTTAAATGACCAGAGGCAGACATGTGCATCATTAAGTATAGAAAACGTGTATCCCGCGATTCTTACATAGCTGTGTATACACAAATGCATATAATTTGCATATTGCTTATTACATAATACACTGCTTTAATTTGAACCAGTTTGAATCTCTTTTGACACTGTTTTCTCTGCTGTTTATTTTTTCCTCTTTAATTTAGTACCATATTATTTCTACATGTTCAAAACACCTTAAAGCCTACTTAGAATAATACATTTTATTCCACAAACTCATAGAATGTATGCTTTATAAGTTTTTCCAAGAATTAATTAACACATAGAAAATATTAACTGATAATGGTAGTGAAATGTGAGATTTTATTTTCTTTATGAGAATTTGAGAAGGTTTAAATAGTCTTTTGACCTCTGAAAATTAATTTTATTAAAAGCATTATTTTTACAGGGTAAATGATCTCATGAACACAACCCCACTAAATATTTATGAGAATAGTACTACATAATAACTATTAACTATATTAAATATACTAGAAATTCTGTGTATCACATGATACTGCAAGTATTCCTAAAATTATTTGTTTTTTAGACATTTAGCAGTTACTTAAATGCAGTTTAAGTGCTAATAAAAATATTTTTAAAATTCCAAATGCCAAAATATAGAATAACATGTAGTATAGCATGTTACATTTTCCTACTGAAATGTAAGTGCATATGATACTGATTAGTCTTTTTTTTAACTTACTATGTTTGGGAAATTTTTAGCATGTCAGTGTATTATTTTTAGTGGATGCCAGGAGTTCTACAGTGTTGTTGACATGTAATTCATCACACTGTTTTGCTAGGATGGATATGACAATTTTTTAAAACATTTTTCTTATTCAAGATAATGCAGAAAATATCACTGGGCATTTTGTGCATATGTGGCCTTTATCTGTACAAGAGATTGCTGCAGGTAGAATTGCTGGGCCAAAGGGCACGTTGGGAGTTTTTTACAGTTTCAGAGATTGCTCCTCACTCCCCTCTCCTCCTCCTTACACTCCCACCATCAATAATAATCCTTTTTACGTGGCTGATGTAACTATATTGTACAAAAGGAGACTGAAAAACTGTCTCACTTGATAAATGAGTCCGAGTTCCTCCTTTGCTATTGAAGTAGAGGGATAAAGGGACAATTTCTATTTTTAAAGACCATTACTCTTTTCTTCTTCTCATATATGTTACTTAAATACCCATAATCCAGGAGGTATAGTTCTAGGCTTTTTGTTGTTGTTTTTGTTTTGTGAGATTTGTAACAATTTGAAAAACTTATAGATGACCCACAAAACTCAAAAATACTGAAAAAAATCAAGAAAAAAGATATGAATCAATAAAACGTATGTAAGTAAGTCTATTTTATAATTTACTACCATAAAATACACACAAATCTACTATAAAGAGTTAAAATTTATCAAAACTTATGCACACAAACACTGATAGGTCACCTAGCCAGTCATTCATGGTCAAGAAAATATAAACAGAGATGCAACCTGGAATTATAACGGTGTGAAATTACCCACAGTAGTGCTGAACTGCCACTTCTCCTTGCTGAGGTGGTGAGTTCAGGTATTGCAAGTGTCCTTTTCGACTGCCTAGTGATACTCACCATCTCCCTGTGAGTCTCTCCAGTAAACTGCAAATGGCAGTGAAAAGTGGTCTTGTGGTTCCTGCCTATTTTTCACCATATATAATTCATACGCTATACAAAATATGTATTAATCAACTATATTATCATTAAGGTTTCTGATCAGCAGCAGAATATTAGTAGTTAGGTTTTGGTGAGAGACAGAAATTATGTGCAAATTTGTGACTGGAGTCAATTGCTCAAGGACCCACTCTGCTTCCCAACTCATTTTCCTCTGTTTAGCAATTGTTATGAACAGGAACACAGGATTTAACTATGCCAACTAGACTGTTATTTACTTTTCCTTTAATACCTACAGTGTTCTTTTCCTGTGAGCCAAACATGCTTCCATTTTTTTTTTTGGTTGCCCAATATTCCACTGTTTGGACCTGCTATAACTTACTGAAGCAATAAAGTATTACTAGGTACTAAAGGTGTTTCTAATTTTTAGTTACTATAATCAGTATAGTGATGAATATCTTTCTAGTTAAAACTATATATGCAGACTGTTTTTAAGGTTAAACTTTTGAAGATGGATGACTGGATGAAAGGCTATACGTAACTTGTAGGACTTTGATATCTTGATAATTCAAGGTTTTAAAATAAAACAGTACATACATGCTTCTCAGGTAAGTCTGGTTCTGTTTCTTTTCATTCAGTTGGCATGGTTTTATGTTTAGTGCTTTGTCCGTTAATCCACACTACACTAACTGCCTCTTCTTATCCAACTAGTGTCTTCCTGTGTACTCTGCTCCAGTCTCCCACAGTCTCTAGAGAAAGCTGTCCCTTTTTAACTCTGTCTTTAGCCTATAGTACAAGCTTTTAAAGGAAAACATGTCTGATCTTATATCTACCCTGAACAGAGAGGTCATCACATTTTTCTTTTATTATCATAAACTGTATCCCCAAAATGTTATTTCAATTTCCTGCCTTGAGAAATCTTTCATAAGTCTTGGGATGTATCTGCCATAACTTCCCAATCATATATCATCCTCTAATCATTCTGAAGAAAATATTTACCATGTCTTGTTTCTATGTATCCATATAGTTGCCCTTTTGCCTGAAATGCCTTTTCCATCAGCCATCTAAAAAATAACTAGATATCCTGCATGAGAACTTTCTCTTTGAAGTGTTTCCTCAATACTGTCTGTGCTTTACCAGGTAACATCCTATGATTTCTTTTACATTTTAAAAATATTACAGTAATCATTTATATATAAACTTCTCCAACTAAACTCTGAACTTCCCAAAGGGCAAAAACTATCTTACTTATCTTTTTATTCATGCCTTATTTCCTTGTTGGTGAAAAGACCATAATAATGAATTCCTATTGCTGCAGGTATTGAAATTTTTAGAATAGTATTGTTCACTACTAAAAGATTCAATAGATGTTAGCTATGTTGTTATCTTTATTATTAATGTCTCATTGTTGTGGGATTCCTACTTATTTCTACAACATACTCATCACAAAGTTGCTGCTTACTAAACATGTGTCAGTTCACTAACTGAAGAATGGAATGAAAAATGGTAGTGTAATGACCAAGGGCCAACAAAGGGATTTTGATCAAGCGTGTAGACACATTCACAATCCAAAAAGTCTAGTTAGGTCCACAACCTAAAACAAAGACAAGTTCAAGATTCAGTGCTTTTTATCTCCAGCACTGGTAAGGAAAAAGTGCCTACCTTCCAACAGCTGGGAAATAAATTCCTGAAAAAAGAGAGTAACTCATTAGGCAACTATGGCTTTTGCAAAAATGTTCTCTATGCCATCCATATATATTGGAATCGTGCCATAATTCTGTTCAGTTTACTTGTAACCTATGTTTGGCAAGAACTTGTATTTATTAATTTGTTTCTCAGGAAATTTGAACCAAGGAACTTGGTGCTCATGACTAGCCATTTAGTTAGACTTATGAAGATATTCACTGCTATCAATGTAAAACTTTATTTTCTTTAGGGAGTTTGATTAGTGTTAGTAAAATTTCTGGATAAAATAATTTGCAAACCATTACTGGTTGAGCTAAACTCTATGAGCCCAACCATAAATATAAGTATTTTGATATTCATTTATTATAAAATTTACAAAAATTCATTTCATTACTTAAAATTAAGTATTTAATTGATACATTTGTAATTTATCTTTGACTAAATCACACTTGTAACTAATTCTGTTTTAAAAATAATCTAACCTAGATTTATTGTATCAAATCTCTATGCCATCCATATATATTGGAATCTTGATCATTCACTAATCATGTGCTAAAAGGATATAAAACTGATTTTGGAAAGTAATTTTAACCTGCTTGAGTGAAGGTTAAGGATCTACCCTTGAATGGAAATAGAAAAGGCTTTGATAGCTTTTTACATATCCCAGTTATGTTTCCAAACTTTCCTAAGAAAATGTCAACACTATATCCATCTGGCTGACCATTGAAATATATGATCTATCCTAAAATGGCAAATGATAGTAAAACTTCAGATTTTCATAAAATAAAGCCTAAAATTCTCGTTAGTTGCTTCAGTTTTATATATTTTATTGTATTATTGTTAAGAAAAGTAAAATAAACTTTAAGACCAGAGGATATTCACAATTAAATTTGTTAATTGTAAGGATACTGCATTAGTCCTTTCTCATCACTAGGACACAATACTCAAAGGAAGAAATGTCTATTTTCATTCACAGTTTCAATGGATTCAGTCCATGGTCTCTAAATTCCAAGGCAGAAACTGCAGAATGGAAGGTCATGGTAGAGGAAAGCTGATGAAGTCAGGGCATGAGGAAGCAGAGAGGCAGAGAGGAAAGTAGGAGTTGACAACAAGAATATACCCTTATAGGTCAAGCTCCCTGTGACCAGACTCTGACCAGGCCATAAGACTGGCCATTGAACCAGTGGTTTAAGCCACTGATGAGCAGTGACCCCATGATCAATCATCTTTCCAAAACCCCAAATCTGAACACTACACTTCTGAGAACATTTTAGATGATGTAAACCAACACATGCCATGGACTAGAACATATTATTGAATATATAATTTGGTAGCTCAAGTTCAAGCACCTGTGATTTTTCTCAAGAACGGGTACATTTTTACTTTTACACCCATGTGAACGTTATAATTGATCATTTGTCTTTGACACACAGTTTTCCTTAAGCAAATCTCTAGGGCTATACTATACTCATTTTTGTGGCCTGAATCCCTTGATCCTTATTTTTCCCTCTACCTGATTTATTTGGTTACTTCTATTGTATGTCGAATAAATATCAGACTACAATGACAAACCTCTAGCATTTACCATTCCCAGGAAAACTAGTAAATTCAATCTTTTTACTTTTTGTTTTATTTTCTTTCCATTTCCCATAGTATCTACTAGTTTGTACACACTCAAACAATTGTGATTTGGGTAAATAAAATATAGTTCCATATGAAAGGTCATACTTCAAGGAAGTATGCAGGAAGCTCTAACCTTGTTTTTAAAATCACTCTAAATCTAGCTATAAATCATTCTATCATTTAAAAAATTGTATTTCAAATAAAAATTTTGCTTTCTCCTTTCCAATTAAGGAAATAATTGAAATAGTTATGTTACACTATTAATTGCTACAAGAAGACAATTTTGCTCTCAGCTGCAAAGAAACAACCAAATCAATAACATAGATTCATTTTAAACTAATATCTCTAAGGAAAATCTTTCTAATGTTCATGAAATATGTTGACATTATTAAAGTGAGAATTTAGAACACATTGCATGTTCCTTTAGGGTTGTGTTTCATCATTTACTAATACAATAAATTTGTTTCATATAAACAATTGGAGATCTTTTAAAACATAAATTGAATTTCAGTATGTAGGAGTACTTTAGGCATGTGAAGAGATAGTTTAGCATGGTCTTGAGTTTTTCTCCAATTTTAGAAGTCTCTAATTCCTAACATTCCTCTTTTCCTAGATTTTTTTACCTTTAGCAGTGTGAACTGAGTTCTAAGTTGAATTTTCATTTAGAAGGCTTGCATTTCATGACATCCCTGATATCTTTCACACTCTTTTGATTGCCAACAATAAATACCTCCACTTTGAAAAATAAAAACACATCAGAAGAGTAGATATCGGTGTAAATTTCCAACAGATCTGCAAAAATGTTCATAAGCACACACACACACACACACACAGACATGAACACGGAAATTTAACACCTCTTTTCGCCTAGTAACTCTGAACACAGCGTCAATGTGTCTTTATTCCTCTGGGTATCTGCTTAGTACAGACAGTGCCTCTTATATTGTATGCAGAAAGTACTTAAAAATTCTTGCCCAACAAGAGCAATCTTCAGTATCGCTAGTCATTAGTTATAATTACTTTCATTTATATAGCTTTTATCAATTCAAAATGAACTCCCACACATTTTTAATTTAGCTATTTACACTATTAAAAAGCCAAAGGTCTTGAGAAATTATTAGTAGGGAAATGACAGAAAAATCATGATTTAAATTTCTATCTAGTTTTCAACTGCCAGGGGCTAATCAGAGTAGGTTTAATTTTAAGACCTCTGACTCCCTTGAAGCCAACAGTAATTGTCAGGCACTATATTTGGAATTCATAATTATACGTGCTCTGGAATGAAATCTAGCTAAGTAAATATAGTATCTTTCTGCTGGCAGTTTTTATTTATGCAAAAGACTTAAAAAATTAATAAAAGCATAAATATAATGCTTTATTGTCTCTCCTTCAGACTGTTTTTAACTATGTGCTTGAGTTTATAGTATACAGTGTGTAGCACACAGTTTTTCTTAATGAATTCCTTTGGTTCATAAACTATCACAGCAGTGAACATCTCTTTATTTTTGACAAATGCTATATTTATTTTAGGGACCCAGAAATTTTAAAGAAAATTACTGACGTTATGGTCTCCATGGTTCTACTCATAAAATAAACGTTTGTTGTTGTTGTTGCTGTTGTTGTTTTAACATGGTGGTAGTTTGATGCTGAAAAATGTATGTTCTAATGATTTGGGGTGGGAGGGGGACAAAAAGTCACTATGTCTACTTCCACCTACTACTATCCAGCTGTATCATCACCATCAATAAAAGTCACTAGAATCATAGGTATTAGCACAAGAGAGGGTTTTCCAATCAATTTCAGGCTTTCAAGTAAATAACATACCATTCTAATGTAAAATTTGAAACCCACCAACCTTAGATAACATACACTACAAATAGAGGGTTATGGTGTAGGTCTCAGAGTAGGCTGTGATGGAGAAAAGGAAAATACAACACCAGCTTTGGAATGCCTGTTTTTCAAACATCCTGAGCAAGAGACCGAGAGTGGTCACTTATTAGTTGTGTGACTGGTTGTGTGCAAATCACTGAACTTCACTAAGCAACTATAAAACCAGAGTTCCTATCATCCCCTGTATGGCCTCAAGACTACCTGCTTCTAACACATTAGGATACTTCTCAATAAATACTTACTAAATTTAATTTTTAAAAATTCCAAATAAGGGAATGAGAGGGAGGCTATATTTTAAGAGAGTGTATTAAGATTTCTCCAGGCTAGA
The DNA here is from genome assembly GCA_004363535.1 of Dasyprocta punctata. Classification (NCBI taxonomy): domain Eukaryota; kingdom Metazoa; phylum Chordata; class Mammalia; order Rodentia; family Dasyproctidae; genus Dasyprocta; species Dasyprocta punctata. The sequence continues at coordinate 55,100 of RJWM01004273.1, read as the reverse complement.
TTCTTTGTAAACTTCAGAAATCCTATGAGGATTGAAGTGCTGCCCAGATCCCTGCTATAGATGAACCTCTCTTTATCTGGATTTAGTTACTCCATTTTAAGCATTTATGTGCTTGACTTTCTTATTAGAAAAGCACCTTGGAAAGGCTCAGAAGACAGTATAGTTGTGGGGACTTTCATTTCACAAGATACCATGTGTCTTTTAATGTTTCAAGAAGCCCTTTTAATTTTTCTCTTCTCTTTCTAATTGAGGAACATTGGGATAATTAAATGAAATTTTACAATGTCTGCAAATTGCCCAGTAATGAGATCTATTATCTACTAGCAATTTTGTAGGTATACATCCCTGAGAGCTATGACCTTCAAGTGATGATAGCTCCTAGATTAACTTTTCTTAAAATTGTTGCCAAATATTACTTAAATCCTATGATGCAATATTGTCTATGACCCATCTTTAAGAATAGCTGAGTTCAAAAGATGATTCATAAATTAGTTCTACCTAGTCTCTAAAAGAAAGGGTTCCATTCGTTCAGAAAGATGATCGAGGCCTATGAGAAGACAAAACTGAGTAAAGAAAATGAGAAAATGATAAAAAAGAGTTAGGAATTATGAATTGAAACTATGAATTTTTATTTAAAATTAAATTAATAGTAGCCCAAAGAAATTGTTTTCACTATTTGATTTAGCTAGTGTTGATTTTTTATGTATGCAGAAACTGCGTAAGAATTGATATCAGCACCCTACTGATGACACCATAACTACATGATTCTAGGTAGAAATAAAGATTTGAACCTTTCACTTAGACTTTATCTTTTCTTGACTAGGAGTAATTGTGTTTTTGTGTGTGTTTTCAAATTTATTGTCTTTTTCCACCTGTATAAATATGAAAATATTACCATCTGGTTTATAGTAAATTTTGGTTTTCTGTTTGTTCTGGCATTTAAGATCTAAGTTTTAAGGATAAGTGGTGTATTTTTATCTTTTCTGTGGAACTGTGAAATTCTACAGTAACAATGGAGGTGCTCCTATATTATACCTGACATGGAACTCTGAGCTATGAATGTTGGAGACATTCATCATATCCTTTCTAAATTCAGGATTCATTAGTTGTGGAAATGACTGCATGCCATAGTTCACTGCCATTATTAGCCTTCTCAAATTTCCCAAGTTCTCCATCATTATCCACTCCAGGCAATTGCACATAGTCATGATATATCCAATGCTTGCAGTACACTAGCCAAACTGGAACAATTCTTTTGATTCTTTGCTCACCTATGAACTAGGAAAGCAAAGCAGAAGCATGAAAGTCGTACGGTAGCCTATGTTCTCTGTGTGAGTCATCCCATTGATTTTACGACCTATCAAACTAAACACTGGGAAAGAAATTCACAAAAATTATAAAACATGCTATCTTCACTCTGTAATTGCCCCATACCAATTGATATTAAAAGTCCTATGAGCAAGATAGTAGCAAAAGATATCATATGACAATTAACAAATGATAGACTTATAAACAGTTTAAAAACACATGCAAGATACTCCATGTTCAACCTCATTATCATCAAAGTAATGGATATTAAATAAATGTCTAGCATTATAACGTTATACTTACAAAAATTTTAAATGAAGCTTGTCTATTAAGGAGAAGTATTGTTAAAATGAGAGTAAATTGGCATCACACTTGGAAAAGTAATTTGGCAATAATGAGGATTAAAATGTCCATAATCTCTTACTCAATAATTCTAATTCTAAATATTTTTCCTAATTACCCTCTGAAGAGGCTATAGAACTGTTCATTTTTCTTTCATTAGAATACAGTGTAAATGTCTAACTATAAACCATTGATTAAGTAAACAATAATTAGTGCAAATGGTGTCATTTTGTGCATTCATTTAAAACGATTTTAAAAAGTTAGAAGAAAAACAGTTATTTTATTATACGAGTGAAAAAAGCTGATACACGACTGATGTACAAAGTAATATTTCATTTATGAAAATAAAACTATGTAGAACGTACATAAATAACAATTAGAAGGAAATAAAACATAATATTTTGTGTTTTTGAAGTGACAGGAAATATGTGATTTTTTTTACTTTTCTGTGTATTTATAGTTCTTCTACTCCACCTAACATGCGTTCTTTTCTTACAATCAAAATGTGTTTGCTAATGAAAAACAAAGTACATGAACAATGCCAGAGGATTAAACCATCAATATGGACTCATAACAGCAAATCGAAGTGGATCTAACCTCCAGATCCATTGGGCAAGCAGTGAAATTTTCACTGAACTTTTCAAAACTGTCATCTTTCTGAATGTTACAGTTGGATTGATTACTGAGTAGACACTTTACTCTTAATTCTTAGAGTTAGAAGTCATTTACTTCTATCCTGCTTTATATCTAAAGTAAACTAAAGAGGACAAAGCATGGTCAATAAACATTTCCTCAAAAATGTAGCAAGTACTTTGCATGGCATAGTTACCAATGGACACTTACAGAACAGCTACAACCAACTTTATGTTACAAAACACAGGCCAACTTTTTTCACTTTGAAGGGAAAATAGTCAATTTGGACCCAATAATGAATTTCAAAATACTAATTATACTGAAGGGTATTGCACCTTTAAAAAATACTTGTGTCAGCTAATTTACTCCTCAAATATTAAGTATCTTTTAGTTACAACTTGGAAATTGTTAAGCTAATTTTTAGGACACAGATTAAAACAAAAGCATTAAAAATACCACTTACCTGACATGCTTCTTTTTTTTTTCCCAGAAAACTCCTTATGTAGCCATAAAGAAAATGGATAGATTTAAAATGCTCCCACAAATTCCCCCCACTAATGCTGCTCTGTTACATTAGAAGCAGCATGACTCTAACATTGGTCTTTATCGGGGCCTTGGGGTTCTTTTTTGTTTCTTAAAATCTTTTGTGTGTAATTTGTTCAGTTACAAACAGGAAATGTGGTGATGGGGGTTTCTAGAGTTGAGATCTGAAACCAGTAGACTTACATTGTTGTGTAGCGTGGGAAGAAAAATCTCCCATGCTTGATATTTGAATTTTTATCAATAACTGAGTCTAATTTAAAAATAAATAAACTAGAAGGCATCATTTCTGCCTCTGGAGAGAATTTGGGTGTCTTCCTCACAAGTTAATCCGTACGAAAATAAAATAAGGAATAATAAGAAATAAAAACTAAGCAACCCCTCATTGTGCTCAGCTGTTGTGTTTTCTTTAAGACATGATAACAGAAAAAGAATGAATATTTTTGATCATTTATTATGGACCAGATGCTTTCTGAACATTTTGTCACCAGGAGACAAGGCGGGTGCATTATTTCCTGCCAGCCGTCACCCCAGTCGACTACAGTCTAAACTAGAGCCACCTGGAAAACACGCTCCCCGTCCAGCCCAGAGTCTCAATGCTAGAATTTCTTAAATGTTGCCATGCATAAGTATTCTTTAAAATGCACTAGTTTAAAATCCTGGACCTATTGAATTAGAATATTTGAGTTGGATCCCTAAAATATGCATTTTAACAAGTTCTTCCTCTTTTTAAAAAATATTTAATGGATGTAGTATTTGTACACATTTATGGGATATTGTGTAATTCAGTACATTTACACAATATGTAATGAGCAGATCAGAGTAATTAGCATTTCCGTCTTCTCTAACATTTATCGTCTCTGTTTTGGGAGACTTCGGACTCTTCTAGCTATTTTGAAATATATCATAAATTGGTAGAGACTTCAGCTACCCTACTGTGCTATAGGACACTAGAATTAATTTTTTCTATCTAAATGTATTTTGGTACCTGTTTTCTAATCTCTTAATATCCTTCTTCCCTGTGACCTTTCCTATCCTCTAATAACCACTATTCTTATTCTACTTCTATAAAATCAACTCATTCTACAAATGAGTATGTTTTTCTGTGTCTGGTTTATTTCATTTAGCATGAAGTCATTCAGTGGCATCTAAGGTGCTGCAAATGATAAGATTTTATGTTATTTTATTTTATTTTATTTTATTTTATTTTATTTTATTTTTTGGTACCAAGGATTGAACTCACAACCTTGCACTTACCAGGCAAGTGCTTGATCCACTGAGCTAAATCCCCGGCCCAGGATTTTATTTTTAATGACTGAAAAATATTGCATTGTGAATATATACCATCTATTCTTTATCCATTCATCTATTAATGGACACTTTGTTTCCATACCCTTGATCATTTTAATATACGTGATCAGGATGATGCTTTGAGAAACTCACACACTGAGAATTGATCTTACTCATCTTTAGAACTCTACAACCCAGAATTGTACCTAGCATATTGAAGGTGTCAAGAAACATTCTAGCCCTGAAAAATAAGATGATGGCAGAATCTTTGCTTCATTGTAGAAGGCAACTCTCTCCTATTCAAAATGCAGTGTTTTTTTATTCTTTGGATGGAGTTAGTTACCTACTAACAGATCTTTCTACGTCATTGACTTTCCCGAGAATATTTCCTGTAAATCGTTAACATGACTTAGACCATGAGATTTCCTAATGAAATCTTTGAAAATCACTTTCAAATGTATTGCATAGAATGCTAGTCCTTTAAAAAACATAAAAAACAAATACTTCTAAAATAAGTACATTTGGAAAACTCATATATCTTTCTTACCCATATAGATGCATACGTGTATATTAAAGGCTAGTTAAGTAGTGCAAAAAGAAAGTTCAAATAATCTTTTTCTCAAAATCTTTTCTAAATTTATTTCTCCAGAGACCTCTTTGTCTAGCAGTCACCCAATAGCAGGGCAAAGGTTCCATGAAGCCAGCCCAGATGCCCACAGGTCAAGCCTTTTTAGGAGCTGCAGTCTCAATTTCATGTAGGGACCAGAGGACAATGAAGAATCAGAAGAGTCCATCCTCCAATCTGAAGACTTCTAAAAAGTTGAATCCCAGATATGCAGGGAGGCTTGGATATTGGAGACATCAGTACAAAAGGAGAGCCCAGTGTGGGGAGGCTGTGAGGAGTTCCGCTTTGGTCCAGCAAGAAGGTGACTTGCAGGAGGACAAAAGCACCAGGCTCAAGCGCTATCTTCATAAGCTCCATAAGAGTTCATGGCATTGGCTAAGTGATGCCAACTTATTGACTGGGACTTACAGGGGGCACTGGAGAGAATATAAGTCTCAGGAAATTTAGGAGCAAGCACTCCCTTGTCAAAGAATAAAACATTGTAGAGAATAGAGAAAGAAGAAAGATGCTCCCATCCTGACTGATCTATAAAATGTGATTCCAGAAACAAGAATAAAGTTAAGCAGCTGGATTTGAATGCATACAAGGCCAAACTCAGCAGGAATGATGCAGGTAAAAATGTAGGAATTCCGTAGGTAGCCCAGGCAGTGTAACTATCAGGACAGCTCAGCCAGAAGAAAGGCTCAACCCAAACCTACCCGGGTAAAATGGCTGCCTAAGGGGTTCGCTGCATTCAATTTGTGAATTTTCATACATAAATCTGCAGGTAAATGGAAGGGCAAGATCAGAGGAGACAGACAAGGACCCAGGAAGGGTGTATCCTGCTTCCTAATTTCCTAAAAGAGCTATGTGCATCCTAAATGTGTGAGTGAAGTCTCCAAAATAGTAAAAACTTGGACTAAGAACTTTAAACCACTTCACAACTTCTAATTATTGTATTTTTGTTAAGTGATCTATATTACAATGTTCCCCATTCCATTGGTTTATATATTCAGGAAACATAGTAAGATTGTCCAAGGTCATACAGACAGTCTGTGCCTGTGCATAGATAGCTCCTCTGATATTTGAAATTTGTCAGAAAAAAAATAGCATTTCATTAAAAGATAGATGGCTGAGCACATGGAGACAATATCAGAATATTAAGGAGCCTATGGATAGTATCCGTTGTGAAATATTATTGAGTGCATTCAGAGATTTGAATCATGGCTTTATGAGTCTCTTCAAAAAATAAATAAACATGAGTCCTCTGTAGTACTTTTTAATGAGATGGGTTATCAAATGAGGTAAAGAAGATAGCTAGACTAAGCAGAAATGTCCTGACAGGCATGAAGCAATTGGAAATGCAGCAAAGTATGGGGTGTGGTTGTAACGTGCAGCAATCAAGAAATGAGAATTGGAAAGCCCCCAAAATTTACTTTTTATTGTCAAAAGAAAATGAGAAACGTATCAATGTGACAGCTGTCATTCAATGTTCCAGACATAGAAAACTGGGTCACAGAATGTAAAAAGGGGACCTGTTTTTCAAACTTCTTTTTTGATAGTTATCTATCATGTGAGAGCCAATCTTTATCAGTGTAGTATACTTACGTATATCTTATAAATATATACATACATCTGAAGTCCTAGGAATTCCAAACTGTGAAGAGTATGTATTATATTTATTGTTATATTTTTCTAGTGCTTAAAGTGTTTATAATAACATATACTACTTTTATCATCAGACTAAAGGATGTTTAAGACTAGAATACCTTTGTTTTATGGAAACAGTATATCTCTGTGTAATTTTTCTTTATTCTGATAAATCATTCTTTAATCATACTGAACATATTACAAAGTAAGGAAAAAAAATGAGACAAAGGACGGGAGGGGCTCTCATACTTCTAATTATATTGTTTTAAAATGTGAAATTATTCAAAATTAGTTATAGAGTTACAATTGCTTCTGATTAGACAGTGTTGAGGGTTCTATATTTTCATTGAGTTTAAACAAAGATCCTCCAGAAAATATAGTTACTCAAGTTTTAAGAATAGCAATAAAATGCTGTGTAGATTTAGCATAAGATTTTTAGATCTTTGTACTATACTTAGTGTGCTTTTTGAACCAAGATTCTTGAAAAATGAAACACTAAAGTAAAAGAACAGATAATAAAAATTTAGAATCACTAGAAAGAAATATCTCACCGCAGACATAATCTATTTTCCTACATATAAGAGGTACCCAAAGTATTTGGAAGAGAGAAGTCAGCCATATACCTCATCATACTGATTTCCATGTGATACTCCAGAGGGAATATTTATAAGCAGAGTTTAAACATCTGAGAACTTTGTTCTTATCTGAAGTATAACTGGTTCATACATGTAAGATCCATTCATTTGCCATAGCTTTAGTTTGCCAACATGCATACATGATGCAGTATTTCAAAAAATATTGCATTATGTAGGACTACAGCTCTGAAATATGTATTTTAGGAAACTGTATCAAGCAATGTTTTAATATGGTTAAATTGGCTCTTACTTTCTGATCTCTCCTCCATTGAGGGTCTGGCATATTAGTGGGACAGAATGTACTACCTTTACAACCTGAATATGAAATTTTATTATTACCAATGTTTCTCTAGAAATTAAACAGAAATGAACTCTTAAAATTCAAATGTCCTAGTAGGAGACACAATTAGCAACCTGAGAGTAGTTTATATAATGATTTTACTTCTAGTTGATCCTCCACCAAATAAGTCTTTCAATAAATTAAATTTTGATCAAAGTCAGAATAAAAGTCAGCTTGTTTGTACAAAATGCCAAGTTCTAATTGGAGAACTCAGAACATGGAGAACAGGTAAGTAGTCAGGGTCCTGGCTGGAACCAAAGCTGACAGTCATAGGGGTACTGGGATGAATTAAATAAAGGGCTGTTTACACAGGTGTAGGCAGAACTAACAGAAAGCTCAAGGAAAAGTGAAACTTCAGGGTTAGTAACAGAAGGAAGGTTTAAAAGAGTCACAGGAGTATCAGTGACTTGAATCCAGTGAATTATGTAGGAGGTGGCAGCCTAACAGAAGTACATATTATCATAACAAACAAACAAACTAACAAACAAAAAACCCTGTACATCCATTGCCATGCTATGACCAACATGGGAGCACTAGAAAAAAGCAATTTGATTTTTTTCTCTTTTTCTCTTCAAACTTTCACTTATTTTCCTCACTGGCTAACCACAGTAGTGAGAGGAAGGGCAGCCATGATGATGTAGCCCAGGGAAGTGAGCCTCCTATGGCTCAAAGTGTGTGTGTGTCGGGGGGAGCAGAGGATTGAACTGGAGTGATATACATGTGAGTAGGGGGAGAGTGCAGTGAAGGAACCTCATTTTAACTAGGTACTGTCTGTCCTGACAAACATGGCAAATTTCATAATTTTGCTAAGACTCATCTTCCAGAGCACAAAAGATTAAAATGAGAGCAATTTAAGATTTTCAACAAATCCATTGGTTTTATTGACTCTAAAATGACACTGACATGCCCCAAATCACATTAAATTGTTTCTAGAAAAACAAAACAAAAAACTGAGAATAAAATTTATCTAATAATTGTGTAAGAATTATGGAAAAGAAATATAACAAAGGCAACTAAACTGTACATGAAAATTTCACAGTTTGAGACATAAATGTTTAAAATAAAAAGCCAGAGGGAGGGAGGAGGAAACAGTGAGAAAGGGAGATTGAGAGAGAGAGAGATAGAGAGAGAGAGAGGAAGAGAGAGAGAGAGGAAGGAAGGGAAGGGAAGGGAAGGAAACTAGTAATGCCAGTGTGGTCAGTGGTTAATATCTGAGAAATCTACATTAAAGGCATGTGAAAATATTTTGTACTATTCTTGTAATCATTTTGGAAAAACTAAAAATACGTCAAACTTCTATAAATTTGGAACATGTATAAATCACTTAGTAGAGTGATAGATGTGAAACGCTCAGTATTATACGTTGATGTTACTAATATCTTGATAATAAATTCAGATAAAAGGATTGTAAGAACACTACAAACAAGTCGTTCCTCATAAAAACAGGAAAAACTCTTAAAGTTTTAACAAAAGATTAAATGAGAGCAATTAATCCAGGAATATATTAAAAAGAATAAGTATGTCAGTTTATTCCGGGAATCCAACGATGTGTTAACATTCTAAAACCAGTCATCATGAGTTACTAGATTAACAGAAGAAAAGCAAGCAAAAACCATGTGATCATCTCAATAGAGGCAGAAAAATGATTTGATAAAATAGCAACACGTATTACTAAAAACAAAAGATTCACAAGCAAAAAGACCCACAAAAACACATGAAGAAACCAGGGACAGAGGAGAACTTCCTCAGCATACTTAGGAGCACTTAACGAAAAGCCTTCCACTCAGCTGGGCACAGCGGTGAGCACCCAAAACCAGCACTCTAACAGACTGAGGCAGAAGGATTTCAAGATGGGGCCCAGCTTAGGCAACTTAGAAAGACCTTGTCTCAGAATAAAAAAGTCTGGAGGAATAATGCATGTGAAGGTCCTATGTTCATTTCTAGTAACAAAACAAAACAACGAAACAAAACTTTCAGCTCACATCATCATTAATTGTGACATGCAGAATGTTTTCCCCCTAAAATTTGTCCAAGCAAGGACATTCATTCTTATCACTTGAATTCAGCATTTTGCTGGAGTTTCCACCTCAAACTACAAGAGAAAGAAAACTAAGTGCAATATATATGAATTAGAAATAAACAAAACTGGTTAGAAATAAACAAATTTGCTAGGAACAATTAGCAAGTACAGCAGGGTTTCGAGATACAAGATTAATATATAGTAATGTTGATTTAATTTCTATACTCCAGCAAAAAAAAAAAAGTGAGAGGTTGAAATTAAAATAGAACAAAAATATAACCAGTAGGCTTAGGGTCCAGTGCTTGGGGAAATGACTGAATGCAAAAGGACACAAAAAACTTTCTGGGGGAAAATTTAAATTGATGAGTTTTTAAATACACTTTGATAAATATCTCTTTAAAAATGTTGAAATAGAAAAAGAAAAAATCTATGAATTTACATTGAAAAACAAATGAATAAATGAAAAGCAAAAATTTTATTAGAATAGAAAGTCAATAATTATTGAGGAATGGATGGAAATTTCACCATTTTATACCTATTGAATTAATAACTGATTTAGAAGAACATTGTTGGTAGATACTAAACTGTAGGTGAATGGTGGATGAGCAGAGAAACAGTTGTCTAATCTTGAAATGTCTCACTACACATTGCTTATTAAATTTAAAGGAAAACTAACTTTGTGGTAGAAACTGGTGGATAAAACCTTAACTAAGTATGAAAGTTAAGCTTACCAAAACTAGAACAAACCAAAATCTTATTATTTCTTGATATAGTGCACTAAAAAGTGTTTTTGGTATTCTTATGAATATTTTAAAACTTCAATCAATCGTGAAGTGTCAGAAATGCTGAAACTGAGAGGCACACCACAAAGATGACTGACTGTATGCTTAAAAACATCAAGGCCAAGAACGACAAAGAAATGTCACTTGTATGTTCCAGAGTAAAGCAAGCTAAAGAGACATATGTGAAAGCAAAGTATGATATTGCATTGCATCTTGTACTGCAGGAAAAAATAGCTAAAATAGACATTGTTGGGACAATTGCTAGAATCTGAATACAGTCAGATAGTACTGTATCAATTTTAAATTCTGAGTTTGATAATAGTACTGTGGTATAACATAAAGAGTCCTTGATTTTAAGAAATGCACGCTGAAGATTCAGAGATTTAAAAAAGGTACAGGCTCTGCAATTTACAGTCCACTTCCAAATACATGTATAGAGAGAGGTGGGAGAGAGAATAAAACATACACAGAGCAAAAGAGGAAAACCATTTGCGCTTGGAATTTGGATCCCTCCTCCCCCACCAAGGCCCACACAGCTGGATTGCCAGCCTGTGCTACTGTTCAGAGGTCATGGGGTTTAGAAGTCAGGGCCGAGTGAAAGAAAGTTAGGACACTGGGGGTGGTCCTCCTGGGTAACGGGGACCAAGGCCCTTGTCTCTCTCTGTCCCTCTCTTTCTCTGCTTCCTGGACGCCATGAGGTAAGCCGTTTCTTTCCCTGTGACATGCTGTACTGTGTCACAGGCCCAAAGGCAATGGGGCCAAGCAACCATGGCCTGAACCCATGAACTAAAAAAGAAAACCTTTGAAGTTGATTTATCTCAGGTATTTTGTTACAGTGACAAAAGCCGGCCAACACAACTGGTGAATTTGGATAAAGGACATGTGGGGTTTCTTAGTGCTATCAGTTTTTGGACTACAGAGCTAGAGCTCAGAATAAAATTTATACCTTTAAGCTATTAATTAATCAAAATAATTGTATAAGTGAACTGAATACCTAACCCAGTGATAATTACATGTTCATTAAAATCATTTAAAAATGAAGAATTTAGTTACCATAAAAACAAGAATTCATCAATTTAAAAACAAATGCAGTGTTTCAGTAGATCTAAAGTGCTACTTCTTTGATATCCCCCAACACTGAAATGGATACGGTACTGCTGATTTAAACACAATGGAGAATGTACATATGTGTCACATAGGACTGTGAGTGGGAAAAATCATAGTGTTATAAGATAACTTTGTTTACCTCTAGGCAAATGTATTTGATGAACTACTTGAAAGATATGATTTCCTAGAAAAATAAGAATTACCATAAGTGACACTTATCTAAACAGGAAAGTTTTCATGGACTTAAGTATATAATAAAGTTATACCCACCAGAAAATGCCAGCTTGGTATTACTTGAAATGATTCTAGTGTTTCAACATTGAACATAATGCTGATTTAGTATAAGAGGTTAAGTATAGGTATATTAGTTAGGTAAAGTTTTAATTATAGACATAATAGTTATACTTAAAAACATAGCCATATTATGTTAAGGAAATAGACTTCAAACCCTCTAGTTCTATTTTTAATGAAAATTATGCAAATGAATTGTTTTTAAAGTTAAAAGGAAGGAGTTTTCATGTAATGTGATAAGAAAAGGTCATAGAAGTTCCCTTTTTAGCAAGTAAATGTAAAACTGGGAGTGGGGTTTGCCTAAAATAGCTACCTGAAAATTGATCAAAAGCGAACAATTGGCTTAGAAATGCCTATTCTCTGAAAACTGCACAGTTTTAGATAAGAATGCTGTAGTGTGTAACTTCCTGACCTGGGCTGTCCTTGTCCTCCTTCCCCTTTTTATCCTCCACCTTTCATCACTTGGTAGTTTCATGCAGATAACGTAAAACCCCATACATTGCTGGCTAAAAGTTGTACTTACGATGTAAGATGTTTGGGGAAAGACTACAATTTTACAAGTTTGAAGTTGACAATTTTGGGATAAATGGACCCCTAAACATGAATTTAATGGACTGACGACTCTCCACACATCCTTCCTACCTGCTAAACTATATCCACCATGGGGGAAATCCTAGAGGGCCCATGAAAAGTGAAAACCAATGTAGACTCGAGAATCAGCTACAACTTGGAGTGTGCTTCTCAGTTGACACATAGCTCAAGAGAAAAGGGTGAGTCAATCTAGAAGATCTGAGGTCTCTGCCTGTATCATCAGTTGACCACTCAATTATGCAAGCAAACAGGTCACCCTAAAGAAGGAAGACTAATAAAGTTTAAAAACTGAACAAAAATCATTGGATTCATGTAATGAGTATGTCAGTAAATTCACAGAAGTTATTAAATCAAACAGTAACATAAAAACACAACAAAACAATGAGCCTCGGAGGGAAAAACAGAACAGAGATGCAGAAATGTATTATCTAAATGTTCACTTTCTCTTATACATTAGATGCCATGCAAAGAAACTGAGATTATGAATCATACTCAAGAAAACCAAATAAAAAAGCAGTATATACCAACTCTAAGGAACCCCACACTGGAGCTTTTAATGCAACTTTATAAATGTGTTGAAAGAATTAAGGGAAAGTGTTTAAATAACTGAAAGAAAAAATGAAACAAAGAAATAGAAAAATCTCAACAGGGAAATAACATTTTGCTAGTACAAATCTGCTATATTTCACTACAGTTAAGGAAGTATTAGTTTTAAGTGAATCAAGGAAAATTAAAGATGGATAGTCAAGTCCTTAGAAGAACTAATAAAAAAAAATCTTTAGAAGTAGCCAAAATGTTAACAGAGGGTGCCGCGTCCTTTTCTAGCCATGTTCTGCTGACAAAGTCCAAGCATGGAAGAAAATAGACCCGTGTTCTGTTGACAAAGTCCAAATATGGAAGGAGGACATTTTCTAAGAAAAGGCCACAGCATAAAAAATGGCTTTGTGGGAATGGGTAATGGTTCTTGGGAACTATTGTGTTAACTTGTGCTCTGATCCAGTTTGGAAAATTTCTCTTCTTTCTTTCCCATGCACAAAATCAGTAAACAAAGTACAGACTCCCTAAGAACAAAAGGATAGTTAATAAAATGTTTTTCTACAACTAATGGTGTAGTGGTCTGATACCGACTCAGACTGACAAGGCCAAGGCCAGAGTAGAAGTTTGAGAGCCTTTAATGATAATAATAATAACCAGCTGGCTGGGGCTGCCTGGGAACCTCCATGCAGAGGGGCTGACATGCTACTATGTTTTGTCTTTTAAGAGAGACAAGGCAAATAACACATCCTTGCAACTGTGAGAACATCGCAGAGGGATGGGGGGCTAAATCATGGCTGAATATGGTCTTGTGTTTGCAGACTTTTAGCTAGGCTACCACAATGGAGCATTTAGAACATTTCAACCCCCTTTAAGTACATTAGACCTCCCTAAATCAAGATTGATATTTTAAAGCAATTGTTAAGATTTTTTCCCATAGGTAAATAGAGAAACTTGATTCAACTAATTGAAAACCAATCAGTAATCTATTAGTAGCCAAAACACGCTTCAAGGTCTTTAATTAAGTATAAACTTTCTGCCTGTGCTGACAAATCATGTATGCTGACGAATCATGTAACCATAAAAACCGTGTAACCATAGAAACACCTGTTGATCTCATTCTTGTTATCTAAACTTTCAACCCTTGCCAAAAAGAAAGTACAAATTATTCTGTTAGAGCTTGCAAGGTAGTAGTACTAGCAGTAGTAGTAGTAGAAGCATTAAACGAAGCAGATTCACACAGTCTCTGAGCTGTTTGTGTGTCTGTTCTCCACACGCCGACACTCAGCCCACCTTTGGGGACTCTGGGAACCTAGCCCGGCTGGACCGCGGCAAGAGGGTTTAAGACAGTATTCCAAAAGCACATATTTAAAACAAGAAGATAGTTTTGGAGAAATAAACAACAACAAACAAGGCATGGAATATACAGAAAATAAATAATAAAAGGATAGATATAAATTCAACTGTATCAGTAATTATATTAAATATGTATGGTTGACACTAATCAAAAGGCAGGAGTTGAATGTATAAAAATTAAACTTTTACTGTTTGTCTACAAAAATATATTAGCTGCTTTCCTGTCCCTAGGACAAAATACCCAACACACATAATTTAAAGGAGAGGATTATTGGGGCTCGTGTTTTCCTGGTTCCAAAGAAGAAATAGTATGGTAAAAGGGAAAGGCAGAAGAAAGTTGCTCAACCCACAGCTGCAGGAAGCTGAGAGAGAAGAAGGGCTGGGGGAGGGACACGACCTCCAAACCTCCATCTCCAGTGCCGCATCCCCTCCAACCAGGCCCCGCCTCCTGCCAGCACATTGGATTCTGAACTCAGTGAATTAACCCACTGATGACTATAGCACTCCCATGATCCAGTCACTTTACAGAAGCCCCATCTCTGCACATATGAGACTTTTGTGGGTACATTTTAGACCTAACCAACTGTAACAATACACCATGACAAAAAGATGTATTTTAAATTCACAGGCACAAATAGGTGAGGGTAATTTGTAGGAAAATGGGTGCACCTCAAAGAGAGTATAATCTTAAATGAAATGACTCAGGCACACAAGCTTAAATACTATATGGTTTCTCTTACATGATAAACCTAAAGCATAAACAAAGAGCAAACTAAAAGATAGATAATAGACAGTAGAGAGATCTTCTTCAAAGGAGAAAGGGACTAAGATATGGATGGAGGAGAGGGGGGAAAGGGAAAGGGGAAGAAAAAAGAAACTAAGATGTACTGTGCACATGCACCATCTCTCCACAAGGAATGTAAGCCTTATGTACTATACACACATACTAAAAAAATAAAAACTAAGATGACAAAAATAAGAGTGCAAAAAGATATGCAAGCTTACAACAGCAATAATAGATTGGAATAGCTATATTAATATGAGATAAATAGATTTCAAGACAAAGAATTTTACTAGGAGTGATTGTATTGCTAACATTTCCTGATGATAAAAGGTTCACTATATCAGGAAATGTAACAGTTATAAATATATATGCTTATAATATTAAAGCACAAAAAAGAAGGAAAACCTAACAGAATTTAATGAAGAATAGAAGAGGTAACAGCTGTAAGTGGAGATTTAGCAACTCTTGTCTCAACAGTCAATAGACTTAAAAAGAAAACCAGTAAGAATATAGAAGCCTTGAGCAATGTTATTATCTTCTAGAATCTACATGACATTTAAAGTGTACTCCACCTAGCAGAAGCAAAATACATGTTGTTTTCAATCATACATAGAAAAATCTTCAGGACAAAGTTTATGATAGTCCACAAAACAAGTACTAAACAATTAGAATGATTAAAATAATAGTTTTTTAAAATTCACAATGAAATTAAATTAGAAGTCAACAATGAGAGGTATTTAAGGAGTCTCTAAATATTTCAAAACTCAATGATAAATTTCTAAATAACTGATAAATAAAAGAAAGAAATCACATGGAAAATTGCAAAATACTTTAAACCAAATGAAAATTATAATGCAACATTATCATAATTTATGAGCTGCAACTAAAATAATGGTTAGAGGGAAATACATAGCATAAAATGCTTATACAGTAAAGGAAGACAAGTCTAATTCTTACCTTGATAAATAAGAGAGAAGTAAAACTCAAAATAAAGATCAGTGCAGAAAACAGTGGTGTAGAAAGAAAACCAACAGAAAAAAACTGGTGGAAATAAAAACTTTTTTGGTAAAAATTAAAAAATATTGATAAGCATTAAGTACAAACTCTTTTATAATTAGTGTAGGGAAATATGACCAACTTTATTGCTACAAAGTTAATATTTAGATGAAATAAAAAAGCTGAAATAGACATATACAAAATAGAAAATTATTTTTCAAATGGGAGGAAAGGAAAATGAAGACCAGGAGAAGGAATTATGAAAAGAATGAGGATGTGTTTCAGACATACACCAACTCCCCGTGATGAATGTGCCCATTATGCACTGCAAATGTGCTAATAAAATAAAAATGTAAAAATAAGAAATTGAGCTAGTAGTTAACAATAAAGGAAGAAGGAGATTTCTGCAAGTAACTTTATTTTGTGAAATTCTATATATTTGGACCTTTCACAATGAGCAAATAGTCCTGAATTATTTATATGATAATAAAAATGTGTATCTGTGCCATCTGCAGTTGCAAGAAATTCAGTTAATATTGAACTCAGAGGACACATTAGGCTTCACCCAGCACTGAATTTATTTAATAAGAAAGCACTCAGGAAATACCCCAGCATGCACAGCAGTTTTATAGGACTGATCTTGTTCTGCCCATCCCTGCCTGTAGTGTTCATAGCAAGATAGACATATCTTATAGAAAGACGTAGATGTGATTTAGATATAGATATATAGATATAGACAGACGTATCTTATAGAACAGGCAAAAGCTTAAGAAATGAAGCTAAAAATGTGCACACAGCCTCAACTCAGGGAACCATCAGCTCTTCATTCCTACACCTCTGTTCCTAGCTGATCACACTGCTCTCTCAGATGCGTGTGATTAGGCCCAGTTCTCTGTGGGCAGGTGCACAGCGTTAATGACAGCTATTCATTACTAAACATCGACAGTGAGGTATATGATGGCCGCACATGAACCTGCTCTTTGGACACGTTCTCTTTTCATATATATCTGCTGTAATGAAATTCCTAAAATTTCTTTTCATTAATATCACAGATGAGATTTAATATGTGCGCAATCCTCTGGCTTTCCCAAGACTAGGTGGAAGGCTAAAGAAACAGCTGTTAACTATCTTCTAAAAATTAGACAGACCTCGCTCAGTGATTATTAACAGGTATGAGTTGAGGGCTAGGTGTTTTCTTTCCTCTCTAAAAACTTTTACTTGTCTTGGTAATTTAACACTAAGCAGTAGTTGATTTTGAAAAATGAAGCTATTCACAAAGACATAAATATACACAAAATGAAAGGTTTATTCAGTCGGAGAAATGAACAGTTGGTACAAATGGCAAATATTTATCACACTTACCAATGTTGAAATGACAGAACTTCAGTGGCCTGCCACAATCTTTAAAAATGACATTTTAACTTTAATTACTTAAAATTAATTACTTAACTTTAAAAATATGTCAAAATTCCAAATGTTAAAACTAAAATGTAGAAGGGAACATGTCTCGTGAACATTTAACTTCCTGTTGGTTTGGTAGCTACTAGGGCTCTTCAGGAAGGAGATTTTGAGATGGGGACCAGCACATAGGAGGTTTGATAAGCAGGATCAGGAGGATCGACAACCAATGAAGTAAAAGAAAGCAGGAGGGGGCATGGCAAGAAGTCAAACCGCAAGGAAGTCTCGACAGAATCTTCAGCCAACTCCTCCTCTGAAGGTGTTGGAATTTTAAAAAACTAGGAGTGGAAATCCCTTTCAATCCAGCTATTCCTGTTCTGGGTATTTTCCCAGAAAAATTGCAAGTGTCATGTCACAGCGATATATGTGCAGCCATGTTTATAGCAGCACAGTTTTTTAATAGCTAAATCTTGGAAGCAACCAAAATGCCCATCAACCACAGAATGGATGAAAAAGATGTGGTATTTTTATACAATGGAATATTACTCAGGTATAAAAAAGATGACCTTGAGGCTTTTATAGGTAAATGTAGGCAACTCGAGACTATACTCATAAGTGAAATAAATCAGACTCACATTTGTAAATATCATATTGCCTCCCTAGTGTAAAAAAAATAGCAATTTAAAAAAACTGAAAGAGTAATAAGATCCAAAATGTACAATAGATATTGTAATAAGGAAAGGGAAAGAAAGTGCTCAAAATTAAAGAACAGGTGGGATAGGGGAAAGAAGAAATGGAAGAAAGGAAAAGATATGTTTATATACATACACATATAACTGTATGTATGTATAAGTAAGCAAGATAGATAACTACACTGCTAATTCTCTGTTAGTTCATTAGAAAGAATAGCTTGCCTTGCCATTGATTGTCTGATTTTTTTTAATGCCTAGATTTCATAACTTGAACAACTACTTCTAAGATAACAACATGTAATATATTGACTGGTATTGATTTCTTACTGTTTTTTTGTTGTTGTTGTTGAAATTCTGTATTATCTCTACCTTTTTTCTGTTTTGCTTTTTTAAAATAAAAAAAAGAATTGTTGGAATTTTTTGAACAGCAGCAAAGAGGGAAGGAAGAGGAGAAAAGAGGTAGAAAAGAGCAGTAAAGCAGACAAAATTGGAAGTGTCAGGTCTTTCCATGCCCAGAGCAAAGCAGGCTATGTTGGAAAAGGGGCGTGTCCTGGGTAAGATGAGTCTCTTTCACTGAGGCAATGCCTGAAGGGACCTGACAGCTTGAGATCTGTCTTCAAGCAATCAGGTAATCGATTCTCTTCTTCTGAATGGGGATCTAGGCACTGCATTTCAGTTTTAGTTACAACTTGAAAATAAACAAGGTGTATTAACCTTGTCCGGCACAAGAGTCTTTGTAGCAACTGCTATTATTTGCCTACCCAGCATCCAACTTCTCCCTATGGTCTAATTTGTTTGAAGCAATGATGTGGCCACCTCACGTGAAAAAGCCTAAGTGTCTAAACCAATTATAAGAATTCTATTTGCTGATGTTCTGGAACCTTCCTCTGCCCTCTGCCCTATTTCAGTAATTACATATGGTCAAGTAGCCTGGTTCCAGTTAAAAAGATGCCATGTGATAGAGGTTCTGAAAAACGAGGAGCAGATAAAAATGAGAGCACTTTACCTCTCCTGGTTCCCTCCTCCTGTTTCTTAAACACAGCTATTTGTACTTGTAGTTACAGTAGCCTTCTTGTGACCAAGGGAAAAATATCAAAAGAACTTCTGAGTTTGTTTTGACAATGCTGAGCTATTAAACAAAACCATAAAGCTACCTCTTCTTCCCTTTTAAAGAGGAAAAAACACTCATAATTGATTAGCTAAAATTGGACAGTCTGTTAAAGTAAAGCAAAATCCAAGTGCTAATAAAAACAAGATGATGACTGTATGATTTTGTTAAATAGGTAGTTGATATGTTGCATGTTTATGTGTATGCACTTATCAAATTGTATATTTTTCAGTAAGTTTGAAAACACCAACACCGTACCTTCCTTGTAGTATTTCATAGTGCATATTAGCACAGTGTGCTAATGATTAGCATTAAGATATTCTGTCATAAATAAACTCATTTAAACAAATCTATGCTTTTTAGGTATATTTGGCCAGAAGATTCCTTAAAACTACACTTACCCACATGGAATAGATTAGGAAATGTTACTTAGCTTGTGTTCTAATGTATAGTTTACTAATTCATTCCCTATTTCTGTCATTGTTTTCTGCAATGGTGTTTCTAAATATATTCAGTTTTAGCTGAATTAAGTAAAGATACCATAATGTGGTTACTATTTTCTCATGCCAAAAATAGGTTACTCAAGAAAACAAAGTAGGCCAGAAATATTGACAGGTTGATCTGTGTTTTAGGATGTGGTCAAAAAGCTGCAGAGAAAGATGTATTGCAGAACATTTGCACCATTGTTTGCTGGTCACAACTAACATCCTGTGTCTCTACCCCAGCTATTTTTATTTGCAACCATTACCCCTTCACTACTGTGACTGTTTACTTATCGACAGTGCAAAAACAGAAGCATGGTGTGGAAGTATGCAGCATCCTACACTGAAGAAGGAGATCTTCTGCTTTGACACAGAAACTGATGGCTATGAATCCCTGAACAAAGTTCTGATTTGCACTTGATGTACAGTTTCATAGCCTGGCATCTACACATATATCATGATCTGCCAAGAGGGGCCTTGGTGCATCTTTTCCAAAATTTTTTTTTTTTTTTTTTTTTTTTTTTTGCGGCACCGGGGATTGAACTCAGCCGTGCATCTGCCAGGGCAGGCGCTTAAGCCACTGAGCCAAACTCCCGGCCCTAGTTTTTTGAGGCAGGGTCGCACTATGTAGCTCAGGTCGGCCTTGCGCTGCGTTGTAGCCCAAGCCGGCCTCGAACTCACAACGCTCCGCCTACCTCAGCCTCCCGAGTGCTGGGATTAAAGGCGTGCACCACCACGCCCGGCATCTTTTCCAAAATTAATCTAGTATGGATGTCTGCATATTATCTTGCTTCAATTTACCTGTCCCTGTAAAAATGTGGTCCATTGTTACTTATAGTTATTCAGCGTGCCTTCTGAGAGGTGACACAGGATGTTGCACAGACCTGTCAAATAAAAACTGAACTTTTGATCAGTCCTCCATCTTCCACAACCTGATGACAGCACTATCATCACTCGTTAAAAAAGAAACCTCAAACCCCATCTTGCTACTTTGGCATAGGTCTCTCCGGACTTCTTCACCCCCTGACTTCAGAGAACACGCAGTATCATTTCATTCACACCATCTCTCTACTTCCCCCTCCAGGCCAAGCGTGTCATTTCTTTCCCAGACTACTACAAATAGCCTACTACTTCTACACTGATGGATTTCATGATCCTTTTCCTACATCACCTCCAGAAAAATATTTTAAAAGTAAAATTAGATTGTCACTTCTTTGCTCAATGTGGATTCTCAATGTGCTTACTTTACACTATGAACAAAATCCCAATTACTATTAGTCCTCCATGCGGTCTAAATTCCTGCTGGGTGTGATGGTACACACCTGTAATCCCACCACTTAGAAGGCTGCTGCAGGAGGATCACTGAGAGTTTCAGGCCAATCTGTGCCACATAATGCGCTCAGGACCTGCCTGCTACATAGCAAGACCTTGTTTCAAACAAAAATGTCCATATGGCCTGAGTCCTTCATATTTTCCAGTCCCAACATTGAACACTTTTCCTTGTGCTTTGCATACTAGAGAAAGACTCAGTAAACAAACTGATGTCAAATTTCCCCAGTCATCTATTTTTGCAAGTAAAATTTATTGGAACACAGACACATTGATGGACCTATGTATCATCTATGAGTGTTTTTGTGCTATAGTAGCAGAGTTGAGTAGTTGCAACAGAGTATTTGGCCTGAAAAGACTAAATTATTACCATCAAGTCTTTATGTACAAGTTGGCCAACCACTCCTTTAGGTCATCACTAGCTTCCTTTGCCCCTCAGTAATCAAAATAAGCTCCTTACTGACTCTGGCTTTCAGCTTCCTCGGTCTTCCTTTATAATTTCATATGGGACACCCTGTCCTCAGGTACACTCTACTCTATCACACCCAACTGCTTTCTGGATAGCATATGAAATTAGAAATTTTCTTGCTTAGATTTTGTTTATTGTCTGCTTTTCTCTATGAGACTCTAGGCTCCAAGGAATCAGGTGCTTGTCTATCTTCTTCAGCACTGCTTCCCTGATGCCTGAGAAGTGGCTGACATAGTAAATGCTTACCAAATATTTGTTGATTAAAATTGCCATTGAAGTCAGTTTCCTAAATGTCTTAGCTTAGCTTCATTTCCAAAATTATTTTTCCATAAGAAGTACAATGCTTTCCCTTCAATACAACCTAGAATGCATGAAAGAATAATCCGAACTGCAGCTCCTAAAGGTCGTCAAGTTGCTCACTGCATTTCTTCATTCATGCATTTCTTCATTCAGTAAACTTTTATGGACTGCAAGTCTGAAAAGCCTGGGGAAAGACATGACAACAAGACAGTCCTTTTCTAAGAAGTATGAGTAGGATTATCATAAAGTGACTAAGAGATTTCAGAAGTTAAAAGGATGCCATTCTGAGATTTCCCCTAACCTATCACCCTACTTGGTCAGAGCCACTATTTCGAAGATTCAGTAAGAATGTTGCTGCTAACCTCAGGACGCAAACAGGCAGCATTTGCCTCACCAGTCCCAGTGGAAACTGTGGTGCAGATCAGCTAAGCATGTTTAGACAGATTAACTGACATATCCTATAAGGAGAGATGGAGTAGCTGGTGTTTTTCCTAGTGATTAAGAAATTGATCAGCTATTAATGGAGGAACAGTCTAAGATGGAGGACTTTTTGGATCTTGGTGCTATTGGGTTTGGATATGGCTCAGTAGTGGAGAGCTTCAAACATTAGTATCATTTGGATATTGTGGAGTTACACAAAATATCATCAGAGAGCTAAAAAGAGGTGGGTGCTAAAAAGTGAAGAAAGAGTACAGCGTGGCATGGTGGTGCACACCTGTAATTTGAGCACTCTTGGAGGATAAGGCAGGAAAATTGCAAATTCAAACCCAGGCTGGGCAATTTAGCCACTTAGGGAGGACCCATCTCAAAATAAAAATTTTAACAAGGACTTGAGCTATAGCTCAGCCTGACAGCTCTATTTCAATCTGAAGTACTGAAAAAAAAAAAAGTGAAAAGAGAGCAAAGAATTTTCCTGCCCTACAAGTATGGCAATTGCTCTATTCACTACTCTGAAACATTTAATAAATTCATAAATTATCTTGTATCAAGAGCCGTAGCTTTCTGGATCTAAGCTTATTATTCTTCATAGCACTCAGATTGCCTAACTCACAGGTTTTCCCATGGTATTCTCTAAAATGTTTGTTGAACTGACTAACAGGTATAATAAAAGTATTTTTCCTGATGACCTCATCAACAAAAGTACTTGCATGGTTTTTACCACAATAAGAAGTTGTTTCATGTTGATAAACATTCTATTAGCAGGCCAATATAATTTGTTTTTGAAAATTTTGTTCTTTGTATATGTAGATAAATTTACAAAGGTAGCATTTAGCGATGGGCCTAAATGCATGATAAGGCAAAGCTGCTTAGTAATTGCCAGCTTGTTTGGAAATGGTAAAGATGGATTTCAGGATATTAAGTAAACTATTATCTCATTAATCTATCATTGAAGTCAATTTCCCTACAAGGTGCAATAGATTTCCTGAGGAAAACAGCTCCTGTACCTTGAACACAACTGTGTCTCCTCTTCCCACCATTGAGTCTCAGCTTGCAGAATTTCCAAGGAAGCTCTGCTGAGTCAGCAATTCTTTAGAGTTGATTACATTTAAACATTTCTAGACATCACGGGGGATGAAAAAAAGCATGTAAATATTTATGTATACAGTTTGCATTTGTTTGGTTCTCCATGAAATACTTTGGTAAAATGGTAGAAGCCCTCAATTTAAGCCTGTTCTCACTAAGATCTCTTGCCTACTTTCTTTTAATACCTTCACCTTCCCTTACTAATTTAAACTGACAAGTACTTCAGCATATTGCTCCTACTTGTCATTGTGCTTCTTTTATCAGTAAATTCTTTGCCTTAGAAGTACCAAACTGCTAGCAGTCAATGAGTATACAAAGAACACGAGATTGCCCTGTTGCTATGCAGTAAAAGCAAAATAGGGTAGAAGAGAACACAGTGTATGGGTATCATTTTGCTCAGAAATCCAGGTCCTCACTTAAAACCAAAAAGCTGCCAGACTGAAGTACTTAAAACTTTCCAGGCCAAAGAAAAGGCTCATAAATCATTCTGCGCATCGTGACCAAGGATAAATATTGGTATTTTACAGCTCATTCAAGAACTGCCATATTTTTGAAGATTGAATTAATTATGTCTAAAAGAAAAATGAGAAACTAGTTTTAGTCAGGTAAGGAAATGCAGATAAATTTTTTAAATCTTAAAAATAGAACTACTAGCTCAATGTCAACCGAGCTATCTTGTTGTTGAAAAGAAATCAACACTGTTTATAAATAAAACACATAAATTCACTGTCCAGTGAAACTCTATATGGTAAAGAGCTAAGGTATTTATTAGCTCTATTCCTATTTTTTAAATCTGGATTTGAAGAAAATGTTATAGAAATTGTGGATAAAGTCCGTTAAAATGTATTATGTAAGCTTCTTTTTGCAGAGACCATTTCTTCTGCATTCTGGTGATTTTCTGTAATGCCTGAAAGGGCCCCATGAGCACAGGGCATGGTGAGTGTTTATCCAGTTACAGAAGGGGAATTTGCACTAAATCAAACTGGTATAAACCCAGGCAATCCTGAGCTACACAGTGACTGGCCCATGCTTTGCCCTTGAACACACTGAAGAACTTCATTTTGCTACATACTTTAAAATGTTTATCCCTCAGTTTATTTTCTCCATTTTTTCTCTGCACCTTTTCCTATTCTAAGTCCTCATCCATGAACTCACACTGTAGTTAGTAATCATATCCCCTCAGATTTCTCTTTGTTTTGATGGTTTCTCAGCTTTTCCTTGTTTTTGATGATCTTGGTAGTTTTGAAGAGTAATGCTTCAGTGTTTTAAAAAATGTGCTTCAAATGGGGATTTTTCCAGTGTATTTCTCATGACTGGACAGTGATGTAGTTTGGGGAAAGAAAACAGTAGAAGTCAACTGTCATTCTCTACACATTGCATCAAAGATATGTACAATTTATATAACTTACAAAGAACTCTGTCTTGTTAATATGCTCGTTAACTGTGTCAATACTGATTTTGGTTACCCAGCTTAAAGTAGTTTGTACCAATTTTTCTACTCAAAATTTATTTTTTGTTCTCTTCCTGTGCACACTGTTTTATTTGAGATAGCAGCCCAGCTTGAGAAGCAAAGAGTCATACTCCACCTTCTAAAAGGCACAGTATTTACGGAAATCATTTGAAATTCTTCTGCATGAAATATTTGTCCACTCACCACATAAAACTGACTCTTCAATATTGATACAGGAGAATGAAACTCCCAACCTACTAAATGTCAGGTACAAGTTCATGTTCTCTAAAATCAAAGAATGAACTTTATGAACAACGAAGCTTAGGAACAGAATATATTTATCAAGAGAAAGAAAGCTTCTGTCTCAGAGAGAGACGGAAGGGGTCTGAGTGGGTTGCCGAGGACCCCGCCTTCTCTAGGGATTTCTAAGAGCAAAACCAGGAGGTGAGGCAGGTCTAAGGTGGGGAAAAATGGAAACTCGCAAGGCAGGTGGGCATGAGGTGGGACAGAACTATGGTCAACCAATAAAATTACGAGCATAATTGCTCAGGTAAAATTGATTAAATCAGGTTCCAATAGGGAAGCCAGTCAGGTAGCAAGCAGGAACAGGGCCTGTGCCGGTAGGGGGTTGGATTAGTGGCTTCTTCTGGCTTCCTCAAGGTGATCCATGATACCTATTTAGAATACCAATCCCTGATGTTTATCCTTAGGGTGTGGGTGCATTTGTTTCATCTTTCTGTCTTCAGATCTGGCCAGCAGCGGGAGATGTTTGTTTTCTCCTATAGTTGCAAGGTATCTGGTCTTCTGCAGTGACTCCTTCAAGGGCCCAGCCCTGTCTGACTGCCTATAATATTTCTAATTAACTCAGTTGCCTATAACAACATGATGTGTCTGAGTGTCCTTTCAAAATATTTTTGTCATGCCTTGTGTTTTCTAGGATTCATGTCTTAGTGTTTTGTAGGTTTTGGATGTGGTCTTTCCCCTAAGGAGTTCATGTGAAAGAGAATTTATGTTAAAAGAGTTTGGATCTCTTTGAAACTTGATCTCCAGGGTTGCAGTGTTGAGGAGGCGAGACCTTTAACAGACAGAGCATAATGGGATATCATTAGGTTACTGGGAACCCTGTCCTTGGAAGCCAGTTACATAGTTCTTGTGGGACTGGTTAGTTCTTACTAAAACGAACTGCCTTCAAAGCCCGAACCTGACTCCTGAATTTCTGCCTGGCTTTCTGTCATACCATATGGTCTTTCCCTCTTGTGCATGCTATCACAGTGAAGCAATCCACCATGATATGATTCAAGCAGAGAACCTGGGCAAGAGCTAGCATGATGCTGCTTGGATTTTCTGCCTCCAAAACTGCAAGTCAAATAAGCAACTTTTCTTGATAAGTTAGTCAACCTCAGGCATTTCGTTATGGTAACAGAAAACACACTAATATAATGTCTTGTTAATTTTGAAGGTTCTTAGTGATATTATTTCAAACATTTCTTTTATTCTTTTCTCTTTCTTCTGATTTTCCAGTTTTATACATTACAGCGTTTGAAATTGTCTTACTGTTCTTGGGCATTTGCTTTCATTTTCTTTATATTTTATTCTCTTTACCTTTCAGTTTGAAAATTGTCTATTGATCTATCATCAAGCATACAGATTTTTTCTTTGGCCATGGCATCTTTCTATAATTTCATGTTGTTTCCTTCCTTAGAATTTTCATCTATTTCATTATTCATCTGTTCTTACATATAGTCTGCTTTTTCCACTCAAGTTCTTTCATAACATATTAATCATAATTATATTAAATTTCTGTCTGTTAATTCCAATATCAATGCCATTACTGAGTCTAATGTGATTATTTGTCTTTTGAAACCTTTTTCTTGCCTTTTGTTACTCATTATTGAAAACCAGCTATGGAGTGTTACATAGTAGAAGCTCAGCTCAATAAGCCAAAGCAGGAGGATTTATGTTAAAAGAGTTGGGCTCTCTTTAATGTTTGTTGTAACTACAGAGGACAGACACCAAGTTTCTCTAATGTCCTTATTTTTTGTCTCTCATTTTCACTTTGGGCTTCTTAAATACTCTCCCTTAAAGACAACTTATTTTTGCAAGGCTTTCAACTCTTATTCACAGATACAAAATTTTACCAGAATCCTGTCAGTACATTAGAAAGGTTTATGTGGAAGAGAGCATATTTTAATCTTTCAATTAAATCTCAGCCTTTAGAAGGCTTGTGTCTTTGGGCTGTGATTTTCACAAGTGATTCTTCTTGTATAGTTTTCCTGTCATCCTCACATTTAGTGAGACAGAAAGGCTGGATGGGGCCAAAGTGAGAGAGAGAAATTCCTTTCTGGCATAGTTCTGACAAAAGTCTTTCCCCATGAGAACTAAGGCTTTGCTATGGGTAGGACCTAAGCAGAAATATTTCAATATAGTTACTATTCCCTTCTTCCTACCAGCATCATAAGGGGAATCTTTCTCAGCTCTTCATCATGAAAACTTGTTGGGTATTTTGGAGGTAATGCCCATAATATGAGGGGAAATCCCTAAAACTGAGGCCCCTAGAAGTTACTTTCACATTAGTCCACAGTCTGCATTTTGAGATTCACTAAAACTGCCATTTGTGTACTTCTCTCAGTTGCTCCCTTCCACGGTTTCTGTCTCAGGTAAGCAAATCTTGGTGTGACTGTTTGGATTTGCCTGCCTCTTCAGATTTCAGAGTGATGTTTTTCCCTGTACATTCAGCTCTGATGAGTCTAATTTTCAGTTTGTCCAACTTTTTGTTGTAAGGACAAGAGTGATGACCTCCAGGTTCTTTAAATGTTGCAGCAAAAACCAACACTGGCTGCCTTTTGCAGATAAAAGTTTTATACTTCAAACTCAAAAATAATTGTGCCTTCCTTCATAGCAATACATCAACCTCAACTCATTTAAATTTTTATCACTAGCAATAAAAGGTCATAGAACCATTTTATGTAACATTCTGCATGTCTTGAATCTATGGTACATCTTCTGCTTTGCTGAAAACGTCTGGTTTTATGTGGATCAACCACAAATCTTAAATATACAAATGAACATAAATTACATCAAGTAGATCCATTAAATATGTGTATATATGTCTCCCTTGTGCAGCATCTTACTATTTTATCATGAAATATGTATTCCAAAGAATATATCAGCTATGCATATGTGATTTAGGAAATAATTATAAAATCATTACATATATAATTACCCATATTAAGAAACACAATATTTCCAGTCCGTAACCTCTAACACACTATTAAATAGTTAAGAAAACATTGGCTATCTTTCCTTTCTAAGGAAAACTACAGTTTGCCCATTAAATAAAATAATTAAGTACCAAAGCATACATTTTTTATTATGTTAAGGAAGCAATTTTAATTCTTATTTTACTGAGTAGTTTTTTGAACAGGTGTATATGCTCAATTTCTTTCAAGAACTTTCTGTATACATGAATATTATCAGAAGATTTTTCCACTAGACCCATTAATAGGTGAATTAAATTAGTAAATTCTCTAATACTAAATGACCTTTGTATTTTGAGAATAAATTTCACATGGTCACAATATCTCACTTATTAATATGGATTCAATTTGTTAATATTTTCCCAATTTTGCCTCATTCAAAATGTATTAGCATTTAGCTTTCATTTCTGTGTGTTAACTTTATGAAGTTTTACTATATGCTGTCAAATGTAAAATATAGGCATCAGAATTATATTTGCTTCACAAAAAGAATTTGGAAGTGTTTTTTTTAAATTTATTTAAGCAAAAAAAAGACACATATAACAAAGACAAAAAGCAAAAGAGACAAACAAACGACTAGAGTAGATGCACAACAGTAACATTGCAGGTTTACAAAATCGGATGATAGAAACTTGACAATGGTTGCAATATTGCATATCGTTATCTTTAAAATGGTTGTTTACATTAACAGATATAGACATGTAAAATTGATCTAATCATATGAGTATTAATTGTTCTTTCTCAATAACGAATACATTCAGCAGTGTGTTCATTTTAGTTATCTTACATATACATATATACAGATTTATATCTTTTCCTTTTCTTGGAAGGGTTTTTGTTTTATTTTGTTTTTTCCTTTTTTCTAAGCCCAACAATTTCAACATGTAGCATTGTGATTACCTGGTCTTTGAAATTTGGCTCATGCTTTCCTGTGAAAGTACCTGGTCCTCATGCATACTTTTGAACTATTCTTAGGTAATTTCTCCATTTTGTCTAAGAAAAATGTTCATTTAAGCTTTCTTTTTTTTAGCAGAGTCAATTCTGAAAAGTTATACTTTCCTAAGAATGGATCCATCTGATCTAGACTTTCAAACATACTTACACAGAATTCTGCTGAGCAGTCCTTTCGATTTTTAAAATGGTTTAGTCGTTTCTCATTTCTTCATGTATTTGTAATTTCTTCCTTTTAAAAATTAAGTTTGTTGGTCTATTTCACTAATTTAAAAAAGGATCAGTATTTTAAATTATCTGTTATATTTTATAAAATTTTACCATATTAACATACTATTATTTTTCTTTCCCTGTGATAATTTATGTTTCTCTGCTCTTTTAACTTTCTTCATTTCTGCTTTAATTATACCCCATATATTCTGTTACAAAGGACTTTCATTTTAGTTTTTAGAAATTCTACAGTGCCAGATTGTAATTCCCTTTTCATTTAGAATAGAGATTTTCAAAATTTGTAGTTTCCATGTCTTTTAAATTGAAAATTTTACCTCCATTGACAATACAGAAGTTTTAAGGCCAAAGGTCCTAAATAAGAACGAAGAAGCTCTTGCTATGTTGAGCAGGCTTAGTGGTCACAAAATTTTCCTCTATAGGCATTCTGTTCTTTGGAGATTTGTCCCTATTTTTATTTATGTTTATATGTTCCCTTTGATAACATATTCAATAAAACTACATGTATTTCAAAAATTTCATCAGGCATATTACCACCAAGTATATTATAAATTAACCTGATTTTAGATGTTTCAGCATAAATGAAGTAAGTAAATCTGTCAGATCTTTGTCTTCCTCCAGCAATGTTGTAATGATTAACATAAAATTCTATCTTTCAGCTAGTTCTTCCAGTCCGGTCTTATCTCTATTACGGTGCTTGATCCAATTTTCTTTTTTACAAAGTCAGATTTTCAGTGTGATCCTTAAACTGAACTTTAAAATACTGTCATTTTTTTATTATTGATTATGAATTTCATGATGTACCTCCTTACAAAGATTTCTTTTTTAATTTAAAAATAATGATTTTACTAATAAAACGGAAGTAATTTTTGAGCGTTATCACTATTTATATTTTTTCCAGAATTCTAAAGATTTTACACTTTGGGTCACATCATGGGCTCTTCCCAGTTCTAAAGAAACAGGTGACGAAGAAAGAATAATAGGAACACAGAGTTTTTATCGTTGTTTGTCCAAAAACTAACTGAAGCAAAAGTAAGGCCATATGCATTTGGAGGAAGTCCCAAGAGTAAAAGGAATGAGGGCAGTTGAATATGAGAAAGAGAAAATTGGAGGAAGAGGGCTTTGGGTGTAGGAAATAGAGGGGAGGGTGCCAATAAAACAAGGTTTTTTAAAATGTCTACTTTGCTTTAAGAATAGATTTCTTGGTCCTCAAAAGTGTAGAATAAGCCGGGCGTGGAGGCGCACGCCTTTAATCCCAGCACTCGGGAGGCTGAGGTAGGCGGAGCGTTGTGAGTTCGAGGCCGGCTTGGGCTACAACGAGAGCGCAAGGCTGGCCTGAGCTACATAGTGCGACCCTGCCTCACAAAAACCAGGGCCGGGAGTTTGGCTCAGTGCCTTAAGCGCCTGCCCTGGCCAGCGCGAGGTTGTGAGTTCAATCCCTGGTGCCGCAAAAAAAACAAAAAAACAAACAAACAAAAAATGTAGAATAGTAATTCCTTGATGACATTCCTCCACAGGAATTTAACAACTGTATATATAACAAATACCTTTATGAGAAGTCAAATTAAGAAGCTGCAATACCACCAGTACACACTTAACTGTGATGGGGTATAGTGTGTGGGTAAGACCTGTCTCAGTTTACCTGCATCAGTCCCTCTACTTAGCACTTAAGAGATTTCACTTCTTGGGGGAGGGGAATACACAAATGTGTGATAGCCCTGGCCTTTCAGGGAACCCTCTGAGAGTCCACTTTCTGATACCTTAGACACCCAAAGGGAATACCACAGCTCTGCAAAGCTTAAAAGGAAAGAGTTAAGGTGTCTGTTGTCAGCAGGGAGGGAGAAATAGAATGTGGCTCCAACTTTACAGGTTTTTCAAAGTGCTCCTAAAGGGACTGTTTCTGCCCTTCCTCACAAATAGTGCTGAGCAAGGTAGCATATGCCTGAGCTAACTTTAGCTAGCCTAGCTCTATACGGCTTGGAGGTCTCTCCTTTAGGAGGACGAGGGCAAAGTACGGTTTGCCCCCAGTGTGCCCAGCACTTCTGTGAACCACTTAAGGGTGCAGTTTTAAAAATAAAAAAATCACTTAACAGAACTAACATAATCAGACATAAGTCTACTGGAAGAAAAAAGACTTGAAGCCTGAAGTGAGGAAACTAAAGACACAAACCCACAGCCTGTCTGGTATAACTAGTGAATGACTTTCCTAGTCAAAGTTAGTGCTCATCGGTGTGGAGAGAGTCCACTTCTTTAAATGCACCAATATTAATTTAAAGATAGAATAAAAAAGAAAAATCAGGGAAACACACACAGTCAAAAAAAGAAAATAATTCTCCACCCTAAAGAAAAATGGAGATTGATGAATTGCCTAAAAAGGAATTCAAAATGGTCATCCTAAATAAGCTCAGGGTGTTATAAAACGAACACAAATTGAAAACTAAACAATGCACAGAAAGTGATACACAAATAAAATAAGAGTATTAGTGAACAAAATAAGAATGTTAACAAAGAGATAGTGAATGATAAAGAAAAATTAAACATATTTTGCAACTGAAGAATTGAGTTTAAAAATTTACTAGAAGAGGTCAGTAGCAGACTTGATTAGAGCAGAGTCATCTTAAATTATCTAGTCACTGGAATAAAAGAAAAAAGAATAAAACAGATTAAAGAAATCCTAAGCAAATTAGTGAGAACCATCAAATAAGCTAATCTGTATATTACGGGATTGCTAAAGATAGAGTAAAGAAATAAAAGGAGAAAAGCTTACACTATAAATGATGGCTGAAAATCTATCCAAATCTAGGAGGAAATTCAGACTACTCAAAGCTCAAAGTACGCCAAGTAAGATTATTCCAAAGAAGTCTCCACTAAACACATTATAATCCAATATTCAGAATCCAAGAATAATGAGAAAAATTTAAATAGCATGAAAAAAGCAACTTATTACATATAAGGGTAAATCCGTAAGCCTATCAAAGGTTTTCTCAGCAGAAATCTTGCAGTCCAGAAAGTAGTGAGATGTATTCATAAGTACAGAGTAGATAAACAAATGCTCACCAAGAATATTTTACCAGAAAAACCGTTTTTCAGAAATTAAGGAAAAATGAAGACTTTCCCAGACAAATAAAAGCTGAGGGAGGTGATCATTGCTAGGCTTGCATTATGAGAAATGTTAAAAAAGAATTCTTCAAATTGAAATGGAAGGTAGTAAACAGCAACAAACAAGCATATGAAAGAATGAAATTTACTGGTAAGATAAATACATATACAAAGACAGAATATTGTAATAATGGAATAGTGCTCCATAAATCACTTTTAAGTGCAATACAACTTTAAAACACAAAGCTATAACAATAACTATAAATGCTAATATTTGATAATGGATACACAACATAAAATATTATATAAAGTGTATGAGGGGAGAAGAAAAATGGTAGGGTTTTTAATGTAAGGTTAAATTGTTATTAAGTTAAGAAAGACTGTTACAATGAGTGTTATGTGTGTCTCATGGTAACCACCAAGAAAACATTTGTGAAAAATCCACCAAGCAGGAGAAAGGATCAAAGCACATCAGTACAGAAAAGCCAAAAAAATCACAAGTGAAGACAGCAAGAGAGAAGAAAAGCAGGCCAAAAGAACTTTAAGAGAGACCAAAAAATCAACAAAATGGCAGTAAGTCTTAACTTCTCATTAATTGCTTTAATGATCTTACATTAAAATCTTCATTCAAAAGTTATGGATTTGCTGAATAGATTAAAAAACAAGATCCAAGTCTATGTCATCTACAAGAGACCAACTTCTGAAACAAAAGTATACATAAGTCGAAAGTAAAGGAATGAAAAAAAGTGACCAAAAAAGAGCAGGGTGAACTGATTTGTGTCAGAAGTAAATGTTAAGTAAAAAATTGTCAGAAGAGATAAAGAAGGTCATTACATAATGATAAGAGGAACAAGAAATAAGTCCTTGTATAATGATAAAAGGAATCATTTATCATGATCATATAATAATTACAAATGTATATATGCCCAATAACATAGCACCTAAATACACAAGCACTGACATACCTGAAAGGGTAAATTAATAGCAACACACTAACAGAACACTTGAGTATTTTACTCTTGATGACGCCCAGGCCATCCAGCTAAAATAAATGCTTTTTCATTTTCACCAAAAAAAGTGGAAACATTTAGAAAACATCTTGAAACCAATGAAAACGTAACACTTCAAAACATTGCAAAAGCAATAGCAGGAAGAAATTTTTTGGCTACAAATGCCTCAAAGAGCAACATATTCAAGATACAACCTCAGATAATCAAAAAAAGCCAAACCAACTAAGTTCAAAGTTAGAGAAAAAGTAATAAAGGATAGAGAAGAATTTAAAAGGATAGTGGAAAGAAATAGAAAAACAATTAATACTTGGTTCTGAAAACCTAAATAGAAGTTGATAAAATCTTAACTAGGCTAAGAAAGAAAGAAAAGACAAAAACAGAATTGAAAGAGGAGATATTACAACAGATGCCACAAAAATAAAAAGAATCATAAGAGTACATTATGAAAATTTGTACATCAATAAAATGGATAATTTAGAGCAAATAACTTCCCAGAAACTACAACCTACCAAGACTAAATCATAAAGAAATAGAAAAATTGAACAGATAAACAACAAATAAGATTGAATTAGTATTCAAAAAATATTGTTTGTGTTCCAAAGAGAAATGTACTTGGTCATGGTGCATAATCTTTTTGGTGTGCTGTTGGAATTGATGTACTAGTGCTGCACTGAAGACTTTTCCATTATCTTTATGAGAAATATTATCTCGTAGAGCTCATTTTTATGGTGTGCTTGTCTGGCTTTAATATCAGTATGATGCTGGTCTCATAAGATGAGACTGAAAGTATTTCCTTTAGTATATTTTGAAGTGTTAAATAATTATCAGTATTATTTCTTGTTTGAATATTTGATTAATTCAGCCACAAATCATCTGGTCCTGAGCTGTTCTTTACTGGAAGACTTTTACTACTTCAATCTTGTTATTTGTTATTACTCTGTTCAGCTATTTCTTCTTGACTTTATCTTGATAGGCTGTATGGTTCTAGGAATGTATTCACTTCTAAGTTATCCAAATTATTGGCATAAAATTTTTCATAAGAGAACTTTGGGAGCTTTTTAGATTTTTTTATGCATCAATTATAACATCACTTTTGGTTTCTTGTTTAGTCTGAGTATTCTCTTTTTCTCTGGGTCTAAGTCAGAGTTTGCCAATTTTGTATATTTTTGTCAAAAGTCCAACTCAATTTTGTTGTTTTTTATAGTTTTACCATCCATGATTTTGTTTCTGTTCAAATATCTATTATTTCTTTCCTTCTACTAACTCTGGGTTAATCTGTTTGCCTTTTTCTAGTTCTCTGAGCTATAAAGTTAGGTTAAAAACTACTATAACCTTAATAGACCCATAAAAGTCAACTGAAGTCCAATATCCATTCATAATAAAATAGGTAGAGAAGGAAATCTGTCAATGTAAGAAAGGCCATTTATGAAAAGTCAACAGCTAAAAATCTTAATTAATGTGAAAAACTGAGAGGTTTTCCTCTAAGACTCAGTACAAAATAAGAATTCCACCCTCACCACTACTATTCCACATGACTGGGAAGTGTTAACAATGAGATCAGGCAAGAAAAAGAAATGCTTTGCATCTAAATAAGAAAGGAAGAAATAAAATTATTTTCTGTTAAATCACATGTTCTTATATGTAGAAAACCATAAGTAATTCTCACACACACACACACACACACACACACACACATACGTGATTTAACAGAAAATAATTTTATTTCTTCCTTTCTTATTTAGATGCAAAGCATTTCTTTTTCTTGCCTGATCTCATTGTTAACAGTTCCTAATTCCATATTTCACAAATAAAAAACAAACAGAAAAAGATCCTAAAAGATGTATAGAATCCCAAGTAGCCAAAACAATGTGGCAAAAGAAAAGCAAAGTTAGAAGCATCATTCTTCCTTATTTCAGATATATCAAAACTTTTTAATGAAATTTATAGTACTGGTATAAGAAGTATTGTACTGGTATAAAAATAGACCAATGAAGCAGGCTAGAGAGACTAAAAATATACCCAAGCTTATACTGGCAGCTAGTTTTCAAAATGAGAATGAAAAATACACATTGGGGAAAAGAAAGTCTCTTCAATTAATGGTGATGTAAAATCTGGATAGCCATATTCAAATGAATAAAATGTGGCTTTTATTTTATACCATGTACCAAATTCAATTCAAAATTGATTAAAGACCTACATGCAAAACCTGCAACTATAAAAGTCTTAGAAGAAAAGCTCTTCGACATTAGTCTTGGTACAGATGTTTTGTATATGACGCTTAAATCACAGGCAACAAAAATAATCAAATAGGAAGACATGAAATTATAAAGGTTCTACACAGCAAAAGAAAAATCAGAAAAGATAACTTACGGGTTGAGAGAAAATACTTGGGAATCATATATTCAATAAGCAAATAATATCCAAAATACATAAGGAACCCAAAGAACTAGATAATAACAAACCTTGGATAGACATTTCTCCAAAGTAGACATACAAACAGCCAGCAGGTGTAGTAGTCCATTGGTTCATGAACTTAAATTGTTCCATGTTTCTGGGGAAGATGACTGCAGACCTGCTCATCACTCTATGCAGAGTTGGCAAATGGAAACAAAATTTTGTCAAATGCTTCTGTTTGTGAACTGAATTGTTTGAGAACTGAAGCAGTTGTGAATTGAGGTGTTACTGTATATTTAAAAATACTCAATATTACTAACCATTGGGAAAATGCAAATTAAAGTCATAATGAAATATGCCAATTAATAAAGCCATAAAGGGTAACAATTGCTGCAAAGGTATGGAGAAAAATGTACCCCTGTATGCTGTTGAGGAAAATATAAACAGGTACAGCCACGATGGAAAACAGTGTGAAGTTTCTTCAAAAATTAAAAATAAATCCACAGTATAGTTCATGATAGAAACTTGCCTGGATGTGTGAGGCCTTAGTGGTAATTTCCAGCAGCACAACAAACACAGAGACATTAAAAATACAACAGCCATAGACCTGAGCAACCTCTCTTCTGAGTATATATCCAAAGGAAATGAAATTCAGACCTTGAAGAAAGATATCTGTGCTTCTGTTTTCATTGCAGCGTTATTTACCATAGCCAAGACATGCAAACAAGCTACGTGTCCATCGGTGGGTAAATGGATGAAGAATTGTGTCATATCAATGATGGAATTTTATTTGGCTAGAGTGAAGCAGTGCCTACCATTTGTAACAATAGGCATGAACCTGGAGGATATTATGCAAAATAAGATAAGCCAAATCCAGAAAAGAAACACTATATGATCTCAATTATTTGTGACATCTTAAAACATCAAATAGATAAAAGCAGAAAGTAGGACTATGATTACCAGGAGCAAGAAGGTTGAAGGAAGAGAAAAAAGTTAGGCAAATGGTACAATGGTGTGATTAAGTAGTGGAATAAGTTCAGAATTTTAATATACAGTATTATGACCATAGTGCCTGTGACCATATTATGACCGTATTATGACTATGAACATGATACTGTAAAATATACTTGAAATTTTCTCAGGTTATATTTTAGGTGCTCTCCCTACACACACATACACACACAGTGAGGAGATGAATATGCGAATTTGCTTGATTGGGATAACAATTTCACTATGCATATGAATATCAAAAATCATGTTGTATTCCTTAAATACATACCATTTTATGGCAAAAGAAAATAGAAAATCTCCCAATAAGGAAAAGCCAAGATCAGATAGCTTCATGGCCGAATTCTGTCAACTTAAAGAAGAGTGGGCATTTATTCTTCTTAAAATCTTAAATATTCAGAAAGAGGGATTTGTTGCTAATTCATTTTATGAAGTCTTTAGTATCCCAACATGAAAGCAAATGAAGACACTATAAGTGATGAAACTAGAAGCCAATATCTTTGATGAATGTAAATGTAAAAGTGTTGCAAAAATACCAGAAAAGCAAACTTAATAGCACAATACAAGGCCATGCTCGCTATAAACATGAACTCATTATTCCGTATAACTAACATGCGCTATGACCCAGTGTTGTAGTCAGGGCTTACAAGCGGAACAACTGCATACAGGACACAGAATTTATAATACTGTTTTATGATGGTCACCCAGAGTTAAACACAAGAAAGTGCAGGAGAATCTGTCCACAACACTAAAGACCCAGAATATCCAGCCAAGGGCCTGGATCCCACAGCAATGTCCTACATGAACCCAGCTAAAGACCCAGAGCCCATGACAATGCCTCCCACAAATCCAACTGGAAATTTAAGAGCCCACGATAAGAACTCATGTCAGTCGGTTTTACGGATCTGTGTGGGAAAGGCCAAAAGTCAAAGGTAGAAGCTAGAAAGTCTATGCCAGAGGGGTGAAGGAGCTGTGCAGTAGGTTGAGGGTTCTGCACTGGAGCCAAGAAGTCGCGCTCAAAATAAGGAGCAGGGCTGCCCTGAAGAGCACCACAGCCATCCTCAGCGGCAAAGAGATCCTGAGCTCCTCTGACAATGAGAACAGTTGAGTACAGGTCAGGAAGCCCAGTGTGACAGTCTTCTCCTGGAGATTAAACAGCACACATCTTCCCTCTGGAGCCAGGAAGTGATGCTCAATGTGAGGAGCAGAGCTTCCCCAAAGTGAACCACAGCCACTCTTAGTGACAAGGTCCCGAATTCCTTTGATGATAATGGCCGAATCAGTATTGGGGAAGCCAGCATGACAAGCTTCTCTAGGAGAACCAACGGCTCAAAACAGTAACACTTAGGAGAACCCACAATACTTCCCTCTTCTTCACCTCTCTATTTATGCTGACAACTTTCTTCAGGTGGGCCATCTACACGCAGCACCATACTGATTTAATTCAGCTGGTGCTAAGTTGACCACCAGTTTTTAATCCATAACACCCAGTAAGATTTATCATGGGAATGCAAAAGAAACTTCAACATATACAAATCAATTAATACGATTCACTGCATTAACATATTAGCAGATAAAAACCAGATGATCATTTCAATAGCTGCAGAAAAGGTGCTTGACAAAATTCACCAGCATTCAGAAAAAATTCTCTCAATAAACTAGGTGGGAAAGAAATTTACCTTAACAGTATAAAAAGCCTTACATTAAAAGCCCATAGTTAGTACATGTCTGGAAGCCCAAACCAGAGCAATGAGGCAAGAAAAAAAAAATAGGCATATAATCTGGAAGGAACAAATTAAAATTATCTTTTTTTTACTGATAATGTATATCTTAATGATGGAAAAAATAAAAAGGAGTGGAGAAAAGAGGAAAAATTAAAATGTGTTATGTACATTTACCAATCCCCTACAGTGAATTCAATCATTATGTACTACAAACTTGTACTATTAGAAGTAAACAAAAAAAGAGGGAAAAGAAAACCTTAACAACTGAACAAAAAAATCTGTTAGAATTAAAAAACAAATTCAATAAGACTGGCAGATACAAAATCAACACAGAAAAATCAATTTTGTTGCTGTAGAATAAAAATGAACTATCCCAAAAGGAAATTTAGAAATCAATTCCATTTATAATTGCAGCAAATGGAATAAAATACTGAGGAATTTGGTAACCAGGGTGACTTATATACTGAAAACTGTAAATCATTTATGAAAGAAATTAAAGAAGACATATATAAATGAAAACATATTCTTTACTCAGGGATCAGAGGACAGTATTATTAACATTCCAATACTACTCAAAGCAATCAACAGATTCAGTGCCATCCCTATCAAAATCTTGGCAACAAAATGTCGATTCTTCTTTTTTACAGAGATAGAAAGAAATCTTAAAATTTATATGTAATTAAGTACAAATGTTCCCGAAGAAGCAAAGCAATCTTGAGAGAACAAAGCTATAAACTCACCACACTCCTAAATAAAAATAGATTTCAAAGTTAGTGTAATGACAACAATATAATACTATACTGGTAGAAATACAGACATACAGAACAATGGAAAATAATAGAGTTTTCAATAATCTATGCATAAGTGGTCAACTGATTTTTGGGTGTTAGGAATACACAATTAGGAAAGGATGGCCAACAAATAGTATTGCAAAAACTGGATATGCACATGCAAACAAGTGAAATTGGATCCTTACTTTACTCCATACACAAAAATCAACTTGAAATACATTAAAGTTTCTGAAATAAGCTTTTAAATTTCTGAATTTAAAGCAAAACTTCTGAAATAGAACAGGGGTGAAAATCTTAATGACATTGGTCTTGGCAATGATCTTTTGGATATAAAAAAAAGCATAAGCAAAATAAAATCAAAATTAGACAAATGAGACTACCTCAAATTAAGTTTCAGTTCAGCAAAAGAAACAGCAGAATGAGAGGCAACCCACAGAGTGGGAGAATATACTTGCAAACCCCATACCTTATAAGAGTATGAGGGACTAAGATCCTAAATATTACAAGAAACTTTTATAAATCAATAGCACAAGACCACATATCTCAATTTTTAAAAGGGCAAGAACCTCAATAGAAGACACACAAATGGGCCAATAGATGTAAGAAAATGTGACCAGCATCACTAACCATTGGGGAAATGCTAAACAAAATCAAAACCATACCATGATATTACTTCACACCTGTTAGAACAGCTATTATGCAAAAAACAAAAGATAAAAAGTGTTGTTGAGGATGTGGCAAAAAAGAACTCTTGATCCCTGTTTGTGGAAATGTAAAGTGGAGCGGTCACTGTGACACATTAGAAATATTGTTACCACGTGACCCAACCATGTCACTTATGAATATGTGTTCAATGAAACTGAACTCAAGATTTCAAAGAAATAACCTGCATTCCTGTGTTCTTGCAGCACTATTCACAGTAACCAAAATGTGGAAACAACTTACATATCTGTCAGGGGAGGAACAGACAAAGAAATTGTGTATATTTACTGTGGAATCTTAGCCTTCAAAAGAAAGGAAAATGTGTCATAGATGACAGCATGCATGAACCTGGAGGTCATTATGCGCAATGTATTCATTAGTCACAGAAGAACAAGTATCGCAAGATTCCACTTATAATAGGATACTTAAAAGAATGAAACTCACAGAAACAAAGGCGAAAGGTGGTTGCCAGAGTTGGGGGAGGGAAAAATGAGTAATTACTCTTCAAAAGTTCCAAAGTCCCAGTTATACAATGTGAATAAATTCTAGATATCCACTGTCCAACATTGTGTATACAGTTAGCAATCTGTATTCACCTAAAACCTTAGAGACAGAGTCCATGCCGTTCTCTTACCACAATAAGAAATTTTTATAAAAATTACAAATTTAAAAAAGAATAAGCTCTACTTTAAGTAGACTATTAAGTGACTGATTAAATTATTAAATATGTTAAATATGTTACCTTTTAGCTGTCAAAACCAGACTGCAGGCTCTAGGATGGAAATGGTTTATAACTAATTGATTTTTAAATATCACATGGAGTGATTGGCTCATGTAATTATTGCTCAGGGCTTTTTCACATAAGCATAGCATTTTAATTTCATTTGCATTTCCCAGGAAGTAAATTTATACTTTGAGTTAAGAATATAAATCTCTTTCCTGCATTTAGATGGACACTTTCTGCTTCACTCTTTGGGCTTTGGGCTAGATCCATCATGTGTGCTCGGGTCAGATTCACAGCAGACAACCTCAGACACAGTAGCATGTCTATCACAACCCTTAGCAATTTCAGGTTGTTTGGAATTTCAGTCATTTTAATTAGTTTTCTTGATTTTAACTTTATGCTTCACACGTAACCGGAATTCAAATGAATTTTTAAAGGCAAAGTATTTCATGATTACCACAACTGATAAACAGACACTGATTTGTAAGCTTACAACCTCCTTTACAAAAATAAATCCTTGCTTGTGGAAGTTTCTAAAGCTATATACAAATGCACAGAATCACTAAGAAACCAAATATATTATCTTGCTCATTCTTTCCTTAGACCACCTCCAGCCACAAAAGCCAAAGAAATTTGCATAACCTGGGCTCACAACCATTGCAAACATTTTTACAGTAATAAAACCACGTATCTCCCTAGACCAAAACACAAGAGTATTTACTGCACATAATCTGGATTTTTTTTTTAGAAAGACTGTTTAACATGGAGAAGATTCTACTCTGATTATTTTGGTGATAGAACAAAGATATCTAAATACTCAAATATGCTTGAGCATGAAATAGGAGTATTTGCCATAATTACTTAATAGCTTGTATGTAATTTTTGTGCTCCCATAGGAGTCTGTGCCTCAGCTAAAGAAGCATGGAAAATGATGAAACAAACCCTAACCCAAAGTTGTGAATGGGCCATGCCCTAACTCTTCCGTTCCCTCCCCTCATCAGCTTGTTTCCCACCAAATTCTCTACCATTCCCTAAGGTACACTATGTCCTTTCTTGATGTTTTGTGTGTTCTCTGCCTGGAAAATCAGGTGCCACCCCCCTTCCTGAATGCCCAGGTAAGCAACCAAGACTTAGCTCTGCTGTTACCTTTCTGAAAATCCCCCCAAAGAACTTTACGAGAGTTCTTCACAAGTAGACCCTCAGTGAATCCTTCTTAAAAGAAACAATGAATTGAAATATGCATTCAGCTGTCTTTGCTATCAAGCTTCCTCTGCTCATTTTTGTTCTTGCTTTCTACAGTATCTTGGTAAAACTCTTCATGAAAGTTCCCTTCTCTCACCACCATGATAAAACTGGGTGATGAGAAGGCTAAGTGGAAGTGCCCACATCTGTGAGCTGATTTAAGTATAGAGCAATTGAAGCAGAAAGCTCTTTCCCCTCCTACTCACAGAGACCAGTTGCTTGAGAAACTATTCCAAAACCAAGGTGCTAACTGAGACTAGCAAGCCTTCAGGAGCTCACTCCCCACCCACACTTCAGCTTCAAGCTGCTCTGGTGAAAGGGCAGGATCTCAGGCAAACACATGCACCAGAGGCCACCTGCTGCGTTTGCTCACGGGCAGCTGTGCTACATACAGAGCCTCGCTTGTTCTGGGCTGCCACAGCACAGCTCCTAGGATGTGTGTGTGGGCGGTCACACCTCAAACCACACTGGCTTCTGAGGCAGAGGCAACTCCGTGCTCCGTGGCTTATCTGGATGCTGTGCTTTAGTCGAGAGGGGGATACACTTTACTTTGTTGTCAGGACTATATTTATCTTTCCTAGACAACCCAGTCTTTAAATATCTTGAGTTCATTTCATTCTTCGTTTGTTTTTAACTTTTCTTTCTGATGTCATTTCGTTGGATGGGAAATGATAGAGCTCCAGACAATGCAGTTATTTTGAGAAGAAATTAAATAACTTCAGTGAGGACAAGCCTGCTGTGGGATACATGGACTAGCTGTTTGCAAGCTTTAACAGATAAAAAGCTTCTTATTGCTGTCCTTCCTTGCTTTATACTAATAAGGTGAGAGGAACCTTCATTACCATACTATTTTTGTTTTCAACTATCTACCCTGAGTGTTCACATCACAATGCAATGTGCTAAATATTGGGACACCCCAATAAGAAAATGACTATTGCTTTTATGATGTATCAGAAACCAGACATAGAAAATCAGGGACAGTTCAAAGCACAATTAAGTTAGTAAGTCTATGACACACACATATGTAAGATATCACACTAACTGCTGTTGGGAAGAGGGTAACACTAAGAAAATGATATTTGACAGAGGACTTACAAATGAGCAGACAGAAACAGCAGGGAAGGACCTTCTGGGCTAAGGAACAAAGAAGAAATGTGCATAAATTTTATTTTAATGGATGCTAAATCATTT
The DNA here is from genome assembly GCA_004363535.1 of Dasyprocta punctata. Taxonomy (NCBI): domain Eukaryota; kingdom Metazoa; phylum Chordata; class Mammalia; order Rodentia; family Dasyproctidae; genus Dasyprocta; species Dasyprocta punctata. The sequence continues at coordinate 12,224 of RJWM01004273.1, read as the reverse complement.
GAGCTGTTTTCCAAACCCCTTATGTAATTATTTTTGTTATCATTTTATTATTTGAAATATCACACTCTGATAGAACTTTTTTCTACACATCTAGTGTCTTTCCTTTTATTTTTATTCAATGGTTAATTTTATGTATTTTAGTGCTATGTTAATATCTAAATGTTCGTCACTATTTTATCTTCTTGATTATATTTTATGAATATAAATTATTTCTCTTTGGTTTAGTGTTTTTGGTTTAAATTCCACATTGTCTGGTTTTTAAAATTACTTTCATTAAATAGAAGTAGTTGTATAATAAAGTAGCTAAATTTGTTGTGACTGCACCTCAGTCTTCTGCCTGGGCCTTGAGAAGAAGCAAGAGAATGGAAGATGAGCTGTCTCTACTCAGAATGGCCCTAATGGTAGAGATCAGTGAAAGCTTGATTGTGGTGAATAAGAACTAGGGAAATAGGAAAAATGGGGAGATGTGTAAATATTCACACAACAGACCCAAAAGAGCTAACATAACATTTATTTTCTTTTTGGACAATGTGTTAAAACCCAAATTCCCCCCTCTATCTCTTCAAGAATTAGGAAATGTGAGATCCTGTGATTTCGAACCATAGCCAAAGAAAAGCTCTTAACACTTCCTAGATATCCAGTGAGTTACACTCTTTCTCAAGGGAGAAAATGTTCCCTTAGTGAAATTGTTTCACCATAGTACCAGAGTTGGGAAAACCAGAAGGAAGTCATTTGGTTGCACTTTCCCCTTGTTCATAAACAATAAGCTCCTTTATCATTTTGTTTAAGCCATACTACATATAAGTATAGGCTGGGGATAAGTGAGATATGCTCTGTACTACTAAACTAAGCCAGAAACTACATCTTATTTTTTAACTCCTGATAAAAAACATACCAGCTAGGAGGACAAGGCAAAGCCATCAGAGTGAGTCAGAGAGCAACGGACAAGCCAGAAACAAGAACTGTGTAGCTGGAGAGACTGCGCACTCCATCAAAGGGCATACAGAAAAAGATGCGGCATTAAACATTTGCAGGCACAGAGAGGATAAAACATTGATAGGTCAGTGGGTGTAAATAGTCTGGCCCCCTTGACATGTTTCTGTATTGCCTTGCCATCCTTAGAGAGATATAACCAACAGTGAAGAATTATCCCCAAGGAGTTATACTGGAAGAACTTCACCCAGACCCAAAACCTCAACTATCCCAGGACTTGGTGTCAATGATAATTTGGATTTGGAGATAATGAGACTTTGGGAGTAAGAGGATTTTGTATATGAGAGGTAGGTAAAACTCTATGTCCTGAAAGAAGATTGTGAAAAATTCATTTTCTAAAAATAGATGGCATAACATTTGCTCTTTCCTTTGCTTTTCTATAATGTGACCTGGTCATTCTTTATCATTTTCCTTGTCTGAATCTGGCCTGATCTAATGACTTCCTTGACAAGTAGAAGGTGGGAGAAGTGGTACTGTGTATTTTTCAGATTAGGACACAAGAAACCTTGCAACTTCCATATGGATCTCTTAGAATACTCATTCTTCTGCAACCCTTTTTGCAATCTAGCTACCACACTGATGGAAGGCAAGCTCATGAAGAAGACCATGTAGTGTTCCAGTCAGCAGCTATATTCTACCTCTCAGCCAACTGCCAGCAAGACGAGTCATCCTTGAGAACACAGACCACTTGGGCTTTTACATGCCAGTGTGTGATTGCAATTATATGAACAACCCCAAGACAGAACCTTCTCATGAGGCCACGCAACATAATAACCCTTAGAGGGAAGAATAATTGTGTCTGGTATTCTCACATAATCAAAATATAATATTGCACTTGTGGCCTAACAGATGAGGAAATGGTCACAAGCTTAATCTACTTTTCCTCTTCCTTTCTGACATAATAGATGCCAAAAATAAAAATGTACATTCTGCTTTTATACTTTTGTTTCCCAGAAGCTTAATTTCTGCCATTCAGAGATTGCTTTTACTAAGGTTTCTACTTAACTTTACATTCTTGCTCAATTTCTCTGTTTTTAAGAAGTCATTGAAAAAAGTTTCTATTTTAATAAATTCATGCATCACACAGCTTTGCAAAACTCCAGAACTGATCCCCATCAACTCACTTCCAAATGGTAGAAGTGCAAAGGAAAAGCAGTTAGGTGAACTCAAAGTCAATGTATCCTTAAATTTCCTGTCCTAAATAATAAAAAGATAAAAAAATTATTTTATACATGCAAGAAATTATTAGCTACTAGCATGAGAGAGAGACAGAAACAGAGACAGACACAAAGGCAGAGAGACAGAGAAACAAAAAGACAGAGGTAGAAAGACAGATGGCAATAAGAAGGTTAAAATTAACTTTTCCTTCAGAAAATATTTATAAAGAGAGTTTTTTCATTTTGTATTAAACTTCTAGTCAGTCCATACAATCGTGGGTGTTTGGTAAGGATTCAGTTGATTAATGTAATTTTTGGTAACATGTTATAATGTATAGCACACATTCCCCATTTGAGAAGAGAGAATGCTTTTCTAGTGATTATGTTGATAAATAATATACTTCTCTCATATCTAAAAAAATCACGTTGACGAAATGTTCCGTGTCATTTAGTGAGTTACATGATGATGAATAGAATGTTTAAACAAAAGGCAGAAACAACTGGAGTTTAAGATATAAATGCACTAGTGAGAAATGCAGCAAAATCTTGGTACCTTCCACCTTCCCGGAAGTTTCTGAGTATAAATTATCTCAATCAAAGTCCTGCTTTCTGCATAAGCCATAAAGCAAACTTGGGTAGTTGTCTCACTGTTCTTAACTATATTCGAAAATCTCTTTTTATTTTTATAACAACAAGCGTAAGTTGGGCAACTTTGAAACGTTTCTTCAAGAAGAGATTGGCATTTTTGGACAGTAGTAGAAGCCTGTAACTTTTGCACCTAAAGCAGTCTGGGTAGATTTTGCATGGGTTTCCATATCAGAGAGATCTTTGAGACTGTTTCCTTATTTAAAATGAGGACAAGAAGCCGGGCATGGTGGTGCACACCTTCAATCCCAGCACTCGGGAGGCTGAGGTAGGAGGAGCGTTGTGAGTTCGAGGCCTGCTTGGGCTACAACGTGAGCACAAGGCCGGTCTGAGCTACATAGTGCGATCCTGCCTCAAAAAACTAGGGCTGAGAACTTGACTCAGTGTCGTAAGCGCCTGTGTGGCAGGTGCGAGGTTGTGAGTTCGCTCCCCAGTGCTGCAAAAATAAATAAATAAATAAATTAATTAATTAAAATAAGGATAAGTGTATGTTTAGTATGAAAAATTAATTGAAGTACATAGCATGCTATAAGCCTTGAACAATGAACCCCTCTCTCCAAGCTAGATTAGGTGTCTCCCTGCCCTTTCTCACCACTCTGCAATCTGTGACTAACTCATTGTCTGGTTACATGTCCTTACAAGCTTATGTGTTTCTTGAGGGTAGGAGCTCTGTCTTATTTTTAATCGTATCCTCAGTGCCTAGACACACGCTGATTAAATTTGAGCTGAAAGATTGACTCACTTCTCTGGATTCATATGTTGTTTATTACAATGCAGATTTTATGGACCTTTTCTAGCATCATGGAATGTTCTATTGGGCAATGTTGCTCTACATTAAACAGTAACCAGGCATGGGCTGTGACTAAGAAAAGAGTTATTTATTTTTTCAGAACCATTGCAAGAATTGCATCTTCTGTTTATTTAAAACACGTGAGAAACTCTTCCTGAAATGCTGCATATCTATTTTAATGGGATTTACTTAAATGCAACTGTACAACATGCAAATCCCAGCTGTTTACCTTAAGAAACAATGAAACTTTCATTTTATGGTGAGTAGAGAATATTTTCTAAGATCTAGGTAAAGGTAAATTGAGAGAGTTGCAGCTAATCCTACACAGACTCTACTTGTACATAATTTTAAATCAAAGAGAAATTTGGTTTCAAACCTCGAGGTGCTTCTTTTCTTAAAAAAAATTATTTATTTATTTATTTGTTATCTTCCTAATTGAAAGTTGCAAAGATGTATCCCATCAGGGCAACGATATATTCTAGTCAGGGAAAAGAGATACCAAAGTATTTTCGAAAGAGGAAGCATGCACTGAAATTCATATTCATGTGTCTTGTTAATATTGATTCCTTTTAAGATGTCAGTAAAAGCCTGCCCCACAGCTAGAAGGATGTGAAACCACTTGAAATTAAACTGAAATCTTCTTCATTTTTTGAGCACACTGCTTGCAAAAAAGAGCTCCTGCTCACCATTGTTTGTCAGTACTGTATTTCAGCATAAGTCTTCCCTGGTTGAAATTTAGAAGATGCTACTTATTCAGCATAAGTACTTCATTACTTTATCTCCTAAGAATTAAAATAGCAGTAAAAGCAACAAATGAAACATTTTTCTAGTTTATTTTCTCATCCCAAGAGCTGCTCTTCCCCTTTTGACATAAATCATCTGCTAGTTATACTGTCCTGCTGCACTCAAAACAAATCTTGACATATCTTTATTGAAGTGTCTTATTAAATTTTTATCAGAATACATTGTGAACAATTTTCCATTTTAACTCTGAGTTGCTTCCCTGGATGCTTCAACTGATAGATAGCAACTACTAATTTTTGTTAGAAGTAGATTTCCTTCAGATTTTCCCCAATGCTATGGGTTGAATTTTGTCTTCCTGTTCAAAAAATTAATATGTTGAGCCCCTAATTCCCAGTACTCAGAATGAGACTGGATCTGAAGACAGGAATTCTAGAAAGGTAGTTAAGGTAAAGTGGGATCATTAGTTGATATGACAGATGTCATCATAAGAAGATAAAGTTAAGGCACAGACATCCCACAGAGGGAAGACCGTGGGAACACAGAAGACTGCCACCAACAAACCTTAAAAGACATCAGCCCTGCCACATCTTGATCTCAGTTTTCTAACCTCCAGAACTGTGAGAGAATATATTTTTGTTGCTTAAACTGCTCTGTCTGTGGCTCTTTGCTGTAGCAGCCAGACAAAACTAATACAATTAGTTAGAATAAAGGTGTCAGTAAGTAGAAACGGAGGCCAATTATGACTCAGAATCAAGAACTAGAATACAACTAAATATGTGAGACCAAATTCAAAGCAGAAACTCAAAACCTGGAAGCAGGCTGAGAAAATAACCTTGTCAATATTTTCCCTTCTCCTGTACGTGCTTGCAGTTCTTTCCTTGGGATGATGAGAAAGCTTTGTAAGAAAATCTGCCTAACAGAAGTAGAGGAGCAGACAACTAAATGTGAAAAGTCTGGTTTTAATGAGATGAGCCTGATATATCAGATGGAAAGGAAACTTTCAGGCTAGTACAAGAACAGCAGAAGAAAATCTGAAGTAGGGATCAGCTTAATGGTTGTTATTTCCAACACCGAAGAAAGAAGTTTGCTTTTTATAAAACCCAAAGTAAGCCATATGCAAGCACAGAAAAAAGAACAGAGAATTGAATATCTAGACTCTCTTGTTACCTGAAAGTAAACTGTTGAATTTTTATCAACAGTTTCTGGAAAGAATGTATTTGAGTATGAGTATATTGTTTCTGAATTTGAGTGTGATTTATTAACTTTCTCACATATCAAGGCAAAATACAGTGACATAACATTTTGCAACTTTATCTTTCAAACTAAACTAACCACCTGGATTTGTTTCTTCATCCTTGGTATAAGCCAATTCAACCACAACAACTATCAGCCAGTGCCTGGCTTATTGATATCTGATTTAGAAAGAGAAAATAAGGCTGTTGGAGACCACTGTGAAGGGGCTTTGAGCAGGGTTTAAAATTAGCTAATTGGCTTTCTGTTTATCTGTGAGCCTGTCCAAGGCCTAGGCCCCTTGCCTGGCAATGGGAGCTGATTCATAGTAAGGAATTTCTATGAATCACTGGTCCTGGCTGAGGCCTATAGTGGCCAATGAGGCCAGAGATACCTCAAAGGGTAAGATAAGGTCACCGCCGAAGACGCCTGGTTCAGACTCAAGTAAATAGAGACTGCAGCTGCAGTCCTGTTCCCACCATAAATGTCATCATGGAGACAAGACAGTTCTCCTTAACTGGCACAATTTACTACTTGGAGAAGTCTTTCAAGTGACTCCCAAGGTCCTGCTCATTTCCCACGCTTTCCTCAGTATCCCCTCTCTTTGTCTGCTTTCATAACAAATACAGGCAATGGAGAGAGGTCTTTGTCTTAGCCCTCATGACAGCCACAGAGTCAAGAACTCTGCAGGGGCTTTGATCCTCCTGGAGCCCTAAAATCATATCACTTGTCTCATTTATTTAAGCCTTCACCATGCACTCGTTCGGGAGATTGGGGATCTAGGCTGGTTCCCCGATATAAGGCAGCAATACAGTTTAGTAGTAAATATAATAATAGTCAATATTTATTAAGTGCTATGCAAAACTACCATATTTTTGCCCACATGGCCCATTTAATCACTATCACAGCCCTTAAGCCATTTTTGTCTGTTTGGAAAATGAGGAAATTAAAGACCTGTGAAAAGAAGTAACTCTTATTTCCTGGCTAGGACAGCAGGAAGTAACACTATCTCTGAAAAAGAATCAAAGTTATTTGAGATCTAAGGATACTGCAGGGAATTTAGGGCTGTGTTGAAAATCATGTCATATTCAGCAGCAAAGAATGAGTATAGAACTCCAGGGATATCAGGGAATGGCAAATCAGGAAAAATGCCTTATTTTTTTTAAACATAGAGGGATATTTTTGTGAATTTGGTGTGCTGGAAGTGAGACGATTCACAGGACAGAAGAATGTACAGAAATATTAGACAAGTAAAAAGTTATGTACCTCTCTTCACTATTCCCGAATTCTGTGTGAGCCTCTACATTAGTGCAAGTTATGAGATCGCAGTGTCACTGCAGGAGGTCCTTGGGTCCATCTGTACCCTGAATAAATAAGAAGCACCTTTAAGTGTGTTGTGGCCTTGAAAATAAAACATCTCCTTCCACAAAAAGTGTGACACAGCAAGGGCCATGGCTGCAGTTTTGAGAATTCTCCTGGTACCCGGAGCTCACCAGGCTGAGCATGGCGGGGATATTGTGGCAGACCCAGCCTTGGGGGACAGGCACCTTTTGTTGGCTGACTTTGGTTCAAGAAGGCCTTGATGCCTAGACATTATGTTAGGATGCTGCCACTAGTCTTCTCTTCCTCTCTCCTGCCCTGGCTCAGACCTGCATCCCAATGTCACGACTCACCCAGACTTCCTTGCCTTCTCCCTATTTCCTTTCTCAAATGTGTCCCCTCACAAAAATTCTTGTGTGTTTAATTCCATCTTGGCAGCTTCAGTTCAGAGGACCCAGATTACCCAAAGTATTTCACTATCGTTCAAATATGTGAGGGTGCTTGTATAATAAACACAAACATCAGTGTTGCTGAAATCCTACGCACCTTTTAATGTATTAATTATGACATCTTGAGCATCTGCTCTTTTTTTCAGCTCCCCCAGCATCGCCCACCTCCACATCTCCTGCAGTTTTAATCAAGATTGCTGATCACTCCTAGCATCTCCTGAACTGTGTTCTTGCTCCTTTCTATTTCATCCTCCATATGACAGAGCCAGATAATATCTTCTAAGTGGAAATCTTTTTTTAAAAAAAAAATTTTGTTAGCACTAAGAATGGAACCCAGGGCCTCTACACCATACTACTATCCCAGCCCTTCCTGTTTTTTGAGACAGGTTTTTGTTAAGTTACTAAAATGTCCAGGCTAGGCTTGAGCTTGTGTCCTCCTGCTTTAGACTCCCGAAGTGCTGCAATTATAGGCTTGAGCCACCATGTTGGCCCTACGTGTAAATCTTAATGCACAAAATATTTCTTAATTCTTCAAGTGAATGCATATTATCTGGTAGGGTAGAATCATTAGGTAATTTATTTCTTCTCTCATAGCCTTTGCAGCCTCTTTTTCCATTCCTGGATTAAATTTCAGGCAGGTTCTGCAGTTTTCAGAGTGCTCTTGGAATCATCCAGAAAGTAAGCTCTTTGGCTCAGCCTGAAAAAAAATGAGTTCTGTCTAGTAGTGTTCTAAACAGCCATGAAATGTGTAAGTGAAATGTTTTCCCTCCCACCCCATCTGGGCTGTATCTATTTGGCATTTTCTCTGTGAGAAGGCTGCTTTCTATGCCAGTTCTTCAAGTCAGGCTGTTCAAATCATCTTCAAGTCTCAATGTCAATTCCCCAGGGAAAATTCTCCTCCATTTCTTCACCCTAGCCCCTAACAAATGGTAGGTATGTAGTTATTCCTGTGAAATGCATAATTTTAAATGCTTTTCTGTTCTACTATACTATAATCTCCTTTCACTCAAATGAAACTTTCATACATTTTAAGAGTAAACTTACTTAATCCCAGCACTTGGGAGGCTGAGGTAGAAGGAGCGTTGTGAGTTCGAGACCGGCTTGGGCTACAGCACGAGCACAAGGCTGGTCTGAGCTACATAGTGTGACCCTGCCTCAAAAAAAAAGAAAAAAACCAGGGCTGGGAGTTTTGCTCAGTGACTTAAGCACCTGTCTGTCAGGCGCGAGGTTGTGAGTTCAATCCCTGCTGCCGCAAAAAAAAAAAAAAAAAAGAGGAAACTTACACTGTTGGTGGTTCGTACAATGCTTGATCCCTTAATAGTCACTCAATAATATTTTTGATAAGTTAGTATGAAAAAATTAAAGGATATTGAAGAATATGACAACTATCATGAAGGTGGAAGAGATGGTAAAAAGGAATGCTTTAAAAAGAAAACTATTGGAACATCTGTTTTGGTTTCTTCAAATCATAGCACTAAGGCCAATAATGGACTTATAAATGATATTTCTCCTCAAGAATAGAGATTTGGTAAAAAGATTTAACAAAAAAATTCTATAACAGGAGTAATAGGGGCAGTATCAGAAATGTCAGATGAATTTTCTTGTTTCTCAGGAACCAATCCTGGATTTCAAGAATGAACCATTTCTCAAGGAAAAAAAAAAAAACAGGAAAGGAGAGTATGTGTCCCTCCACTCTTTCTAGGAAAATGAAAAAGAACATGGAAATTAAGAATCAAGAAATGTGAATCTGGAACAAGAATTTTCCTTTGAGGTAAGATAAGTGGAGGGATAGAGAGCACTAGATAGGAGGGTCCCCTTGCCTGGGTTGAGGACCTACAGGTTCTTCAAGAGGACACAAAAATCTGGATTTGAATGAAAAATACCCTATGGTTAAATGTGGAGAAACAATTTTATGTTTTTCAAAATACTGTGCAGGCAAGCCCTTTAGTCAAAATTTACAACTTTTGTATTGCTAGAATTTCTTTCCTTTGTTCCAAATCTTGCTTTTATACTCCCTTTGTATCAGGGTCTGTTCTACTCTTCACTTCTTGGGTTCTGATTCTAGGTCCAAGGGTCCTGATTCTAGGTCCAAGGGTCATGCTTAGAATTTGACCTTAATGAAAATAAAAAAAACTCCAAAAGCAAAGTTTATAGTCATCCTTCAATTTTTCTAACTGTTGAACCACATATGGTCCAGAGCTGTAACGTTAGTGCCAGACTTCCAGACCAGACTACACAAAGAGCGATTGATGGGGTTCTATGCCAAAAAGAATGACAGTCCCAAAATATAGTAGGCCCTTGCCAATTTGTGTAATATATCATATTATTTTGCTGGCAGAAAAGTAAAGTGAATGACAACTCAAAGGAACAAAAATTGGAGGCTGTCAGGACTACAGAAAGTTGAGATATCATGTAGCTCTGTGCCAAATTTGATGTCAACATGGAATGCTGAGGTCACATCCCAGATATCTTGCCTGGTGTCAGACAACTTCAGAAAGAGCCAGTGGTTTAAACTGTTCCTTAGTTGTGTGCCAGAAATGTTAACTCCAGAAAAGAAGTGTGGCAGGAGGAGGGAGAGACCTTTAGAACAGAGCTAACTACTAGATTTTAATTCATGGACACAACTCCAAGATTTGTGCATGTGACAATAGATCATGGTCTTCCTATTTGATAATACAGAACTAAAGTCTCATTCCCAGCTCAGGGCTTTTGGCCAGGGCTCAGCATGAAAGAGACAGAATAATAACAATGGAGACTGATTGGAAGGGAATACGTCAGTGAGTGTAACACCCTGGAGGAATATGCTTGAAGGAGATGAACTGTAAAAAATTGAATATTGAAACTCACAGTTGTCAGAGTTTGTTTCCCCAAACCCTGGATGCTCCTGCTTAGTTTTATAATAAATATCAATTACCCAGTAGGAGAGAAGAGAGTCAGCATTCATCACCAGACATCTGGTTTTGAAAACAGCTTTGCCAAGGAGAATACAACCTGTAAATCTGAATCTGTGCAGTCTTCATTCTCCAGTGAAGAAGCAGCCTTGTATCCTGAAAAAGACTCACTTTGCTATTTTATTTTTAGATTTATAGTGTTACATAAAACATTTTTGCCTGTATAATCTGCTTGCTTTCAGTCATTTATGGCCCATGGCCCATAGGCCACTGAAGAGGGAACAAAGTCTCATCTCACCTTTTTAGATTTCATTTAAGTTCAGAGAAGTGAGACAACATCATACAAAACATAGTGTAGTGGAACAGAGAGACTAGATCCAACTGCAGCTCTGTCTACAAGATTATTCATTTGTGACCTTAGGTGAGTGTATTGGGTAATACTATGTACCCCCAAGTCCTCATATACTTTTGATGGGGCTAAGTCTGGCACTTGCTTGTGATAGGTTTGTTGTCTAGTGCCGGGATTGATGATGTGAGTGCTGCACCCGCCCAGGGGTGGAGCTGAGATACAATGTAGATGAGGCGGGTCTTCCTCTTGCCCGCTCTTCCATGCCCTCACTCTCTTGCCAGCGCACCTTGCTGCTTGCAGCCGCCATGAATGGCAGCCCCACCATGCCGTGCTGCCTTGGAGCCAACTAAGTGTGGACTGAAACTCCCAAGAAACTGTAAGAAATAAACCTTTCCTTCCCTAATTTTGGGTGTCAGGTATTTTGTCTCGGCAATGAGTGAAAAGTAACTAAGACAGTGAGTCACAGTGATCACCTTAGGTAAGGCTTGGAATGGGAGTGATGGGAATGGGAGTGATGAGTTAAGATTAGATGATCTCCAAGGGCCTGGTAACACTTAATACCTGGTGTTGAACTCAGGCTGACACCTGAGACAGACTTGTAGGCCTCCTCTTCAAGTTTTCATTTCCCTAAGGATATGTCCACTATTAAGGGCCAGAATATTGCAAAGGAATCGTGAAAATTTTCCCATACAGGCTTTGGAGGAGGGTAAACAAGACTTTGAATTTCATTTCTATGGGCAAGAAATAGTTTTAAGAATATTACCAAAAACAGTAGGAGACACTACCTCTCCTCTGTCCTGGAGGTCCCTCTGAGTGAGAAGACCCTGAATGTCCCCAAGTCATCCATTCCATAGTGCTAGCAGGATGATGGATCCAAGAACTCTGCTGAGAGCCAGATAGAATTCTGTTTTGAGCCATGTGTGGATACTTCTGCAAAGTTATACTTTTTCAATGAAGATTATAACATACAAAAACATACTTGCTACCTATTTACTGTGTTTTGCTGACTGCTGTAATTTCTTCTCATCATTCTTTCTTCAAAATGAATTATACCATAACAGTTAGACATTCCATTTTAAACCTTTGAAGCAGTAACTCCATGGAAGATAACCATAAGCGGCCTCTGATTTTCTTTTTTTAAAAAAGTAATGTTATGTTGCTCTTCCAATTATCTGTTTCTGTGTAAGGATCCACCCCAAAACTCCGATTTTAAACAACAATGTTTATTATTTCCCACAATTCTGCACTTGATGGAATGGCTTCTCTGCTGGTCTCCCCCTGACTCTCATAAGGCTGCATTCAGAGGGAATATTGCCTGGCTGAAAGATCCAGGAGACTTTCACTCAGATGCCTGGAAGGTAGTCCTAGATGGGAGGGTCTCTCTTTAGCTTCTCATCCTCCTATGGGTTATATTAGGATCCTTATATGGTAGTTTCAGAGCAGCACCTCATGGTAATAAAATGGAAGCTTCAAAGCTTGTAATGGTCTATCTTCAAAAGTTGTGCAACTTAATTTAGCCCTATTCTTTGGTCAAAACCAGTCACAAGGCCTGACTAGATTCAGTGTTCAGACTAGGTTCAGAATCTATCTCCTGATCAGAAAAGCAGCAGAGACAAAGGGCATACGTGCAGAAACTGGAGGACTGGTTGTAGTCAT